>CM077156.1:114243172-114493172 GCA_039583875.1 Platanthera guangdongensis
AATTCAGTACGTTCAATTCAACTCCAGTCTTGTACTGGTCAAGTTCAATTCAGTGCTTTCAATTCAACTACAGTCACGTACTGGTCAAGTTCAATTCAGTACTTTCAATTCAGTACTACTCTCGTTTCGTACTGGTCACATATCATTCCAGCACTTAAATTATGCAGCGTTTATTATCAGCAGCTTTAATTACCGCTTTTCATTTCTGCAATTTACTGTTTTAAGCTCGGGTCCTGCTCTGACAAGCAGTCGCCTATTATAGTCGAGCCTTAGTTGGGGATAATCGAAGCTGACGTATTCCTCCAGGTTTATCCCCAAATAAAGTGCTCTCATACTCCTTGTCGAAAGTTGAGCTGAGCGTTACTCCTCGAAGATTGAAGCATAGTAGGGCAGACCAGTACGTGCTAGCAAAATAGACGGTTTGATTGCTTGTAAATTGCTTGCGGTAAATCCTGGCGGGTCAGTCACATCCACAGACCGTTCGTACTGATGTTGGAAGTTCGACAACTAAAGGCGACATGGAGATGGGTACCACGGTTAACCGACCATTGGGTTTCCTCCGCTAGTCGGCCAAAATGTTGTATCGTCGCATGTCGCTCACATCCAATAGTACACGGGATTGTACGTTGGGGCCTGGGGCTGTGTAGTACGACCACCCCCAGAAGTGACAGGACTGGCTACTGTCACCGATGACCATATCAGTGAGCCCCGCAGGGCTCGCTATCCTACTAGAACAGAAGCGATCCATACTAAGCCGACATAGAGTGTTTTGCACGGCTATGAGTGCCTGCGATGTGTGCGCGATTGTGAATGTCTGTGATGTGTGCGCGGCTGTGAATGCATGTGATAGGATACGGGTTGTGAATACCTGATGTGCTGATGTGCTAGTGGAGCCCTTATTATAACTGATGTTATTGTTGCTGCCATTTTAGTTATATTATGTTGCCCTCCTTTATCGTTGCTCCTGTCTTACAAATATGAAATGTTGTGCTATCCCTCTCATGCTTCAGCTATCTTATATTGTTGTGTATGTGTGTGTGTGTGCTCGTCCGCAGAATATGGATCCGGGGAGGAGATTTGTTTCTGCTTATCTCTGTGACTAACAGTTATCTTAATAATCATTTACAGAAGATGGAGCGCCGTAATGACCCCCTGCCGCAGGAGAATGTTCCAACAGTTAGGACTACTTGAGCAGAAGCACCACTGGCTTCTTCAGAGTTTCGAGACGTGAGTACCAACAAGTAGGATAGGGAGAGAGACTGAGAAGCTATATGTAGAACTTGTACAGCTTGCGGGATTATATATAGAAGTGAGTGATGGCCCAATTATTCATGTAAATATATGTGATGTTATGGATATTTGATAATGTTTTCCTGTTAATGCTTCCGCAAATATCTAATGTGTTGTGAATGTTGTAATTCTAGCCGAGCATAGCGGCCAACTAGTGCTTAGATAAGGTGGATTGTTACCTTTAAGGAGCACTGGGTGGACGTCTTGGGCAAGTATTACACCCTCCAGCCCGACCCAGGCAAAGGTTTGGGGGTGGGCGGTGGGGGGTTATACACGTTGCTTGAAAAAATTAGAAGGATTCTAGATATATGTAATCCATTTGTATCAATATTTCGTCGATTAGCTCATTAGTAGATGCAGATTACTTATCAAGGAAATGCCAACTGCTCGACAACAATATACCTTACCAACTGCATCGCAAGTTGCTGATATAGTTGTTGGTGCTGAAGAGTATCTTGAATCAAATGAATGAAATATATTTGTCCAGACAATTGAAGTTGATTTGATTACTGTTCAATAATTTGCTAGTTATTATGATCTGCTTCAATATCCATTACTCCTCCCACATGACACGTATAGTTGGTTAGCTGAATATAAAGGACTGAATAATCGTCATGTTAACTGCTATGACTATTACTCATATGTGCTTCAGGTTTGCAAAAAAACTTTTCACTTTTGTCACATTTTATTATTTCTCTTGAAACCATATTTGGCTTCATATTTATCATATTTTAGGATCGTCAGGCAACTTTGTCAATACCGTTTCATGGATGTCTCTTATTGCAACAATATGTTGTTGACAATTACATTAAGATTGAAACTCAGAAACTGTAATGGATCAAAAAATAAAAAAAAATCCAGCTGAATTGTACAGCAGCATACAGGATTGTCTCAATGCTGTGGAAAATAGTGGAGGTATGCACATTTTCAATCCATATCATAGACTATTTATTTAATGATTTGGATTAATCCAAACTCTTATGTAATGCTCTTTTCTAGCAGCAAATATCGGTCAGCGCGTCATATTGCCGCCCTCTTTTATTGGAAGTTCTCGCGACATTTACCAATGCTATCAAGATGCAATGGCTGTTGTCCGGCATTATGGTAGACCAAATATATTTTTAACAATGAGTTAAATTTTCTCAAAGTGGTCAGCAAGATAGCCAAAGCCCCAAATTAATATTCTCGGCACTACCCAGTTCACACTTTGATCAAGCGGAAACCCAAGGAATAACGTTAACACCAACAATCAATGGAAGCACAAGTAGATCTTTCATTCATTTACACTTCTTTACAAGGCGAGGTATACGTAGCGAGACATGATTTCGCTAGTATACAAGCTACAACAAAAAGCACAAAAAATAAGTCGGGCGGACAGCACTGGAAACCGCCAAGTCGCCAAGTCCGCCGAAGCCGCCCGAGCTGAAGCTGCAATGCACCAAATAGACACGGAGTCCGCCGAAGCCGCGAGGCCGCGCGGACACACCGTTATTCGCCTACTGCTGAAGAACTGAGGAACAGACCGCCTACCCTCCTGAAACCGGCGGACAGGTTATTGGAACTTGGCAAAGTTGAAGCATAGAACTGACAAGCCGCGGAGCGACCTGCTGAGACCGCAGACTTCCAAGCACTGACTGAAGTCAAAGCCAAACTTCTGACTCCTTGAAGCTAACTGCGCGACCTGCACACAGCAAACCGTCAGCTCTACTCAACCCGCGCGGACAGAAAATGCAGACCGCAGCAATTTGCCCAAGCACCACTTACTGTTTACTCCGTTACTGTAGACGTGCCGGGGGGTTCTATTTATAGGTGAGGTGAGGAGTGTGGTCACCGCCCTAGTGGATAGAATCACCACCCAAGCCCGCACGCTAGCAAAACCTCCGTCCGCTGAGTCCGCAAAGACTTAGCCGGAAACCAAGGAAGAACCCGCCAGGAGCAAGGCACCTTTGGGCGAACCCTCATCAGTCCGACCAAGCTATGCGGACAAGACACCAGCCCGCAAAGCCTCCAAACACTGCAGGACAGAATCCCCCTTCAGTGACTGTCCGCACAACAAGAGGCAGTCCGCATACCACCACAGCAATGCCTCCATCCGCCACAAGCCCAGGACCAAAGGCAGTCCGCCTGGTCAACAACAGACTTGGCGGTACTGCGGACACACTGGACTTGTCACAGAATTTAACCAAGTCCAATAAAGCACCAAAAGGCATAATGCGAGTACGGCGGACAAAATCCCGCCCGCCAACCATCAAGCAGGTCGCCACACTCCTCCTGAGTTAAGGCAGAGTCCGCAAGATCCTCGCACAACTAAACAACGCAATGGCCATCAGCCGGACTCCACACATCAGTCCGCCACAACAACAGCAGTGTTGTACTACCAAAGCTCGGCAAAGCCTCAGCCAAACTCTAAGGACAGTCCGCAACAGCGAACACTGCGGACATGCCAGTCCGCAAGCCTCCCGCAGATAGCACCCAATCCACCGGTAAGCACAAGCTTGCAACACGGCCACTGAGCAAAGAACACTAGTCCGCGAACCTTTATCCGCTTAGGCCGCTCCTTGGCTAAACCAACAACCAACTCCCTATCCGCAGATAATAGTCCGCCCAAGTCGCGGACATAGTCCGCACAACCCGCTCAGAAGAACAACCAGCTCCCACTAGACTTATCACCAGGCCGCATAACAGCAGTCCGCCCAGTCTGCCCAGTCCGCCGGATATGTCCGCTCAGGCCGCCCGGCTTGCCCATCAACCACTTCCACTTCACAAATTTCAACACTCCCACTTGAAGTGAGAAGTGGTGATCAAGCCCAGCAAGCTGCACAACCGCTCAAAAGGCCCCTTCGACAGTAGCTTTGTGAAGATGTCAGCAAGATTGTCTTCACTCTGAATATGCCCGACCAAAAGAGATCCCTCCAACAACTTCTCCCTTATGAAGTGGTGATCAATCTCAATATGCTTGGTCCTAGCGTGACACACTGGATTATTTACCAGCTTGAGAGCACTCTCATTGTCACCCCGGAGTAAAGTTGGCCCTTGCACTTCTTCATACACATCCTCTATAAGCCTCCTTAACCAGATGGCTTCTCGAGCAGCCAAGGCCGAAGCCTTATACTCTGCCTCCGAAGTTGATACGGACACCGAGTCCTGGTTCTTGCTACACCACAAGATGCTAGCTGAACCGCAAGTGAACACATAACCTGAAGTTGACCTCCGATCATCTGAATCATGGCCATAGTCAGCATTCGTGTACCCAAGCAAGGCAAAATCCGAGTCCCTTCTATAGAAGAGTCCCATGTCAGAATTTGACTTGACATACTTCAAGATATGCTTCGTCGCAACTAGATGAGACTTCCTTGGTTCAGCCATAAACCGACTTACTCGGCCAACAGCGTAAGCAATATCTGGCCTTGTAATTGTCAGGTAGATCAAGCTCCCAACAAGATCTCTGAACACCAAGGGATCAGGAAGAATCCTCCCCTCATCTCGTCGAAGCTTCAGCCCATGTTCCAGTGGAGTAGAGCAACTCTTTCCTTCGCCCATGCCAAACCGCTTCACAATGCGATCTGCATATCCTCTTTGGCAAATGGGAATACCGTTGTTCTTCCTCTCCACTTCAAGACCGAGAAAGTGATGAAGCTCTCCCAAGTCTTTCATCTCGAAGCGTATAGCAAGCTCAGTCCTGAGCCTTGCTACTTCCCCCTTCGAATCATTTCATCCACATACAGTAGGACCAAGACTTGCAACTCCCCCTTCTTCTTGACGAACAAGCTAGAATCCGAGTTAGAGGCAAGGTACCCGCAGAATTGCAAATACTCTGCTATCTTTCCATACCAAGGTCTAGGAGCTTGCTTTAACCCATAGAGAGCCTTCTTGAGCTTGCAGACATAGTCCGGATGATCTTCAGAAACAAAACCAAGTGGTTGATCCATGAAGATGTCCTTGTCAATCTCTCCGTAAAGAAAAGCATTCTTCACGTCAAGCTTCCGTTGCTTCTTCGGGCTCAACTCCTACTTGGGGCAAGCTTTGAGCAGTGCTCCCCCTGCTTCTTGAGCCAGAAGGATCAGCCTCGGAGTTAGAAGCAACAGGAGCTGCTGGTGAAACAGCAAGCTCCTCTTCCAGGCCTTCAGCAGCCACCATCGGTTCTTCATCAACCTTGCTATCAGACAGCTCAATTGAGCCTCCACCATACGACGTCAGTTCGTCAAAGACAACATCTCTTGATACAACAAACTTCTTCGTCGCTGGGTCCATGCATTTCCATCCCTTCTTCCGCTCATTGTAGCCAACAAAGACAAGCTTCCTTGACTTTTCATCCAGCTTAGTCCATGAAGCATCCGGGACATGCACATAGCAAGTTGAACCGAACACCCTTAGGTGTCCCACACTCGGCCTCTCCTTCAGCAACAACTCAAAAGGAGTCTTCATGTTGATCGAGCTAAGCGGCATCCTGTTGATGACATAAGAAGCACAAGACATCCCCTCCACCCAGAAGGACCTTGGAATGTCTTTCGCATGAAGCCAGCATTTGCAAGTCTCCGTCAGATGACGGATCTTCCGCTCCGCTACTCCATTTTGTTGTGGAGTGTGAGCACAAGTGAGCTCTCGTTGGATCTCGTGCTTCCTGCAGAAGTTAGAAAATTCGGAGGAGATAAACTCACCACAGTTGTCTGTTCTAAGCTTCTTGATCTGCAAGCCAAGCCGGCCTTCCACCAACTCCTTGAACTCCACAAACAACCGGAAGGCTTCTGACTTCTCCTTAAAGAGGTAAACCCAAGTAAAGCTTGAGTAGTCATCAATCAGGACAAGCACGTATCTTCTTCCACCAAGGCTGGCAGTGACTGTTGGTCCCATCAAGTCGCCATAAATGCACTCCAATGGTTGCTTGCTCCTTGTTTGTGATTTATCAAACGGAAGGCGATGTGCCTTATCATATTGACATCTTGCGCAAACATGCCCGTCACCAAAGGAGGACAACTTAGGCAGACCTCTCGCCAAACTTCTATTATCCATAGCCTTCAGCTTGTCCATTCCTACATGCTCCGGCCTCTCATGCCAGATAGTAGCGCTATCGTTGGCTCTCATTCGATCAACATAAGAATTAGTTGCAAGAACAAACAAGTTCTTAACCCTTCTTGCTACATGAGCAACATCAGCCTTAACTGCTGATACGTTGCGAAGGAACTTCACATCTGTTGGCCCAAACAGAACATGATACCCAGCATCTACCGCATTGGTCATAGAGAAGAGGTTCTTCTTCATGTCGTGATACACACTCCTTAATGTGAGTGGCCCCTGATCACTACCCAAAGACACAACCCCCTCTTTCTCTACTGCATAAACAGTATTATCAGCAGTGATAATAGCTTCATTACCTGAGTATGCTTGCATGGAGGAGAACTTCGACTTGTCTCTGGTGAGGTGATGACTACACCCAGAGTCCACGATCCATTCGTCGTTGAAGTCCTCAGCAGACAAGGCACAGACACAAGGGCACATCATGAAAGCTCTGCCCCATTCTGTTTCCTCACTCCTAGAGCAAACTTCCTCCTTTCCTGCAGCATGCCCAGGCTGCAGCTTGACCTTGCAGTCCCGCTTGAAGTGCCCTCGCTGATGACACCTGTAGCACTTCAAGTTTTTCTTCCAGTCCTTAGGAGCATTGCTCCTCTCCGGTTGATAAGACGTTGAAGGCTCTTTTTCACCAGCGACCTGCTTCTTCTCCCTTCCCATCTCTTCTTCTTCTTGCCCGTGAAGAGTGCTTCTGTTGGGTACATTAGTCAAATGTACCTGATTTGAAGAAGCCTCACCCAACTCAATGATACACATCATAATGTATTTGATGTATGTTTGAGTTACTTGTGCAGGTTAAGAAAGTACTGGACTGAAGCAAAAAGTTTCTAAGTCCATGTGTCGACACTCAGAGGGAAAGTGTCGACACTTAAGAAAGCTTGTGTCGACACCCAGACAAGCCGTGTCGACACTTGGAGTCATTGTGTCGACACCTGGATGCAAAGTCGACACCAGACAGAAAGTGTCGACACTTAGAGCAGTGTCGACACTCAGTGAAGAAAAGTGCAAAGAAGATGTGTCGACACAAGGAGCTGTGTCGACACCCAGCAAGACTGTGTCTACACCAGAAAGTGTCGACACTTGGAGCTGTGTCGACACTCAGCAAAAGTCTGCAGAGTCTAAGTAAAAGTGTCGACACTCAACACAATGTGTCGACACTATGCAGAAGAGTCAGCATTTGAAGAATGTGTCGACACTCAGCACAATGTGTCGACACACTACCAGAAGAGTCAACACTTGAAGTAAGTGTCGACACCTAGCACAATGTGTCGACACTTAGCTAAAGACTCAACACCTGAATAAAGTGTCGACACAAGGAGCTGTGTCAACACTTAGCAAAGAACAGAAAGAACAGCAAATTATTCTAAGTACAAGTGTCGACACTAAAGGAATGTGTCGACACTCAGCTGAAGTCTCAACGACAAGAAGGTGTGTCGACACAAGGAGCTGTGTCGACACTCAGCAAGAATCAACATAAAGGACTATGTGTCGACACCTAGAAGCAGTGTCGACACTTGACAGATACAACACAAGAAGTTGTGTCGACACAAAGGAGATGTGTCGACACATAGAAGAATTCAGCAAAAGCTAGAAGAACAAGTATTTGTGTCAACACTCAATTTTAGTGTCGACACATGCAGAAGAATCTGTGTCGAGACATACAAGGAATTGTGTCGACACCTTGTAGACTTGTGTCGACACTTACACAACATGTGTCGACACTTGAACTATAAGTGTCGACACTTAAAGACAGAAAGTCTCGACACTATCAGACAGATAGAGATTTTCAAGAAGTGACTGGTTGACATGACAGCTGCCGATCCAGCCGGTCTACAACAACTGTCAGAGAAGTCAGAAGTCAGTTATGAACCGGACCAGCCGGTTACCATGAAGGATGCCTATAAATAGGCACCTACAGTTTACAGAAACTGTTGTTGAGGTTGTTGATCAAATTGTTAACAGAGTTCAGATTATTGTTGAAGTAATCATAAAAGTGGTAAACTGAGTATCAACACAAGAAGATTTTGCAGTCCAACTGCAGATCTAAGAAGTTGGAGAGAGAGGGCTCCTTCCAAGAAATCAGCCTCTGGAACTAGGCTGAGAAGAACGATTCAGAATCAATTCTGGATCTTAAGTGGCAGAGGTCAAGGAACAACTGCAGAGGATTCAGCCTTATTCAGTTCTACTCAAGAAGCTTTGAAGAAAGCTAAGTCAGGGTGAATCCAGCTGAGTTCTTCCAAGAACTCATCAAGAATCTCTCAACTCCCCTCCTTTAATTCTGAGTTATAGAGTTATTATCTGTATTACATTTATAACTTGTAGGATCCATTGGATCTGAGTGATTGTAAGCCTATATTTATAAAGGCTGAGGGTAGGGCTTGTTTGCCTGAGTGTAGGCCTTGTTGGCTGAGTGTAGGCCTTTGATTGACTGAGTGTAGGCTTTGGGATAAAGCTGAGTTGTAAGGCTTTGGGCCTGAGGTAGGAACCAATTTGGGTTCTGAGACAGTGGAGAAGTTTGGCCGAATCTAGTACACTGCTAGATAGGCGAAGGGGGAAAGTGGATGTACCCATATCCTGGGGAACCACTATAAATCACTGTGTGCTGTGCTGTGAATGTGCTGTGTATGTTTGATTATTGCTGATTGCTGTAATAGACTAGTTAGAAATCTGTGATATTCCTGTTTGGCTGCCAACAAAGTTAGAAAAGGATTAGGTCACCTATTCACCCCCCCCCCCCTCTAGGTGTTTAGGTACCATATCTTTCAGCTTCACTGCTCTCCTCAGAGACATTCACTCCAGCCATCTGCCTTGCCAAGCTTTCCTGTGAAGCAAGCATATTTTCAAGCTCCAGCAAAGATTGTTGAGTAGCCCAGCCTTGAACTGATGTCACAAAGGCAACATACTCCTTCCGCAAGCCGCGGATTACGTGCCTCTTCAACTTAGCCTCTGAGATAGGCTCATCAGGATCAAGAGCTGAAATCTCTACACACAGGCTCTTCATCTTCAAGAAGTACTTAGAGATGGTAAGGTCTTTTTAAGTTGTCCTGGCCAACTCATTCTCCAGGAACTGAAGTCGAGCAACATTCTTCCTATTGAACAACTCATCAATGGTTGTCCAAATATCAGCAGTCGACTCACATCCAATGATGTGATCAAACAGTTCTGGTGAAACGGCTCTCTTGAGAACAAACTCCGCCTTAGCATATGTTTTTCTCCAGAGCCTAACCTGCTCAGCAGTACCAAAAGCAGCAGTCACTTCATGTCTGTCGTCACCACCGACAACCTCCCATAGCTCCTCACCAAGAAGATAACTCTTCCTGCACGACTTCCACTTCTTGAAGTTAGCCGGCGTTAAGAGTTCAATGACAAGACCTCTTGCATAACTCCCTTCCATTGCAACAGCTGTTGGAACCTTTTAGAAGGTCAGAGCACCAACGCAGGTTGATCACCACTGAAGCACAGAGTAACAACACTGGTTGAACACTGCTCAAGCAAATGAACCTCCCTCTGATACCATGTTAAATTTTCTCGAAGTGGTCAGCAAGATAGCCCAAGCCCCAAATTAATATTCTCGGCACTACCCAGTTCACACTTTGATCAAGCGGAAACCCAAGGAACAAGGTTAACACCAACAACCAATTGAAGAACAAGCAGATCTTTCATTCATTTACACTTCTTTACAAGACGAGGTATACGTAGCGAGACATGATTTTGCTAGTATACAAGCTACAATAGAAAGCACAAAAAATAAGCCGGGCGGACAGCACTGGAAACCGCCGAGACCGCCAAGTAGCCAAGTCCGCCGAAGCCGCCCGAGCTGAAGCTGCAATCCGCCGAATAGACACGGAGTCCGCCGAAGCCGCGAGGCCGCGCGGACACACCATTATTCGCCTACTGCTGAAGAACTGAGGAACAGACCGTCTACCCGCCTAAAACTGGCGGACAGGTTATTGGAACTTGGCAAAGTTGAAGCAGAGAACTGACAAGCCGCAGAGCGACCTGCTGAGACCGCAGACACCGCACACTTCCAAGCACTGACTGAAGTCAAAGCCAAACTCCTGACTCCTTGAAGCTAACCGTGCGACCTGCACACAGCAAACTATCAGCTTTACTCAACCCGCGGGGACAGAAAACGCAGACCGCAGTAATTTGCCCAAGCCCCACTTACTGTTTACTCCGTTACTGTAGACGTGCCGGGGGGTTCTATTTATAGGCGAGGTGAGGAGTGTGGTCACCGCCCTAGTGGATAGAATCACCACCCCAGCCCGCGCGCAAGAAAAACCTTTGTCCGCTGAGTCCGCAAAGACTTAGCCGGAAACCAAGGAAGAACCCGCCAGGAGCAAGGCACCTTTGGGCGAACCCTCATCAGTCCGCCCAAGCTATGCGGACAAGGCACCAGCCCGCAAAGCCTCCAAACACTGCAGGACAGCATCCCCCTTCAGTGACTGTCCGCACAACAAGAGGCAGTCTGCATACCACCACAGCAACGCCTCCATCCGCCACAAGCCCACGACCAAAGGCAGTCCGTCCGGTCAACAGCGGACTTGGCGGATACTGCAGACACACTGGACTTGTCACAGAATGTGACCAAGTCCAGTAAAGCACCAAAAGGCCCAACGCGAGTACGGCGGACAAAATCTCGTCTGCCAACCATCAAGCAGGTCGACACACTGCTCCTGAGTTAAGGCAGAGTCCGCAAGATCCTCGCACAACTGACCAACGCAATGGTCATCAGCCGGACTCCACACATCAGTCCGCCACAGCAACAGCAGTGTTGTACTACCAAAGCTCGGCAAAGCCTCAGCCAAACTCTAAGGACAGTCCGCAACAGCGAACACTGCGAACACGCCAGTCCGCAAGCCTCCCGCGGATAACACCCAATCCGTCGGTAAGAACAAGCTTGCAACACGGCCACTGAGCAAAGAACACCAGTCCGCGAACCTTTATCCGCTCAGGCCGCTCCTTGGCTAAACCAACAGCCAACGCCCTATCCGCAGATAACAGTCCGCCCAAGCCGCGGACATAGTCTGCACAACCCGCTCAGAAGAACAAACAGCTCCCACTACACCTATCACCAGGCCGCATAACAGCAGTCCGCACAGTCCGCCCAGTTCGCCGGATATGTCCGCTCAGGCCGCCCGGCTTGCCCATCAACCACTTCCACTTAACAAATTTCAACACATGCAACTCTTATTGGCAAGAAATTATGGAAATACTTTATCTAGGCCAAACCCCACAAGATCGCTCTGATTTAGTTGTCTGGATATTTCATGCAAAATATGACAAGTTAAAGCAAGATCTTTTCAACAAACATGTTTGATGAGTAGAACTTATATATATATTTAGTATAATATTTACTATAATATTTAATATAATTTAGTAATATATTATATAATTTATTATATAAATCGCTTATTTTTTATATTTTTATTCTAATATAACTTTGTTTTATTTTGTAAGATTAATGTCGCGTTAGCTCCGCGAGCTCATGCCGCACCCATTCAAAGCAACGTCTGTTTCGCCGCAACACCATCGTCGTCATGCAAGTTGATGCACTCCATCACCATCATCCAGTTAAAACCCATGCGAGCAAAGTCTTTCTGCCACCTTTGCATATCGCCGTCAACCCGTCATGCAAGTTGACGCACGTCATCACCGTCGTTCAAGTTAATGCCTGTCATCCCGACCACCCCATTCTTTATTTTAACATCGGCTAGCACCCAAGTTGAATGGCCCATGTGATTGATTTCTTTGTAAAATGCAGCTCGTGTAAAATAATCAAGCTATTTCCATCATATGCCATTGGCCCACCATCCACGTATATTCATGATGCCTCTTCCATTTTTGCATGCTTGCCACCTTAATTTCATTAATAATTCTCTCCATTCATCTCCCCATTCAGCATGGTCGACCCCCTATTTAATCATCACATTTAATGTTAGCTACAACCACAAAGAAACTATTCACATTCGAACAATCCTCCATTTAATATTCTTCATACGCTGCCACTAATGCATGCATTCAACTTCCAAATTTCACTCACGTGAACTCCTTAATTTAAATTCCGCCACCATCAAATTAAGGCTTCATTCGTTTTAGCGGTGGCGGGTCGATCCGGCGGGTGGAAACGGAGATTCGAACCGGAGGGGGAGGAGGCTGCTCAAAACGGAACTTTTTGGGACGTTTCTCAAGGCGGACGGGTGGAAACGGAACAAACGGCGCCAAAAGTTCATTTGTTTACCCTCCTTCCGGCGGCGTTTGCCCAAAACGAAATTGCGAAACCCCCCAACAAATAGAGCCTAAATCCAATGCAAACCGAAGGACCCTATAAGCTCCCCTTATTCACGTGGGCCCCCCTCCTTATTTTGCATTCTGCGGCCTACCATAATCCTAAAGTATCATTAATTTAAATACTGATAGATCTTTAATTATCCATTGATGCCACCATTAAAGCAATGTTATAAGCACATCAATTTCCTCTATTGACAGCCAAATTTTATTGGCACACCAGACTATTTTATTTTCACACCAACATGTTATTGTCACACCATATGGAAAACTGTTCTTGGTGCCTATACCTCTTGCATATGGATCTTCACATAGTTAATGGTAAGGAAGGAGGAAGAAAATACTACTAGGGTGGAGCACAAAGAAAGAGCTGTGGCATTCAAGACTGAAGCCACTAGGAAATATAAAAGCAAGTCTCCATCTCCACCACAAATAGTTGCTGAGACAGTATCAGATACTTCAGATAGCAAGAAGTCAGAAAACAGTGAAAGTGATGAACACTTTGCTGCATTTACTAGGCATTTTCAGAAGTTTATAAAGAAGAAGTAGTAGAGGTCCAAGCCATCCACTTCACAGACAAAAGATGACTATTATCAGAACAGAAAGTCATTAAGGAATGACAGGAGAAAGTCCAAGTCTAGTAAAACTACATCCTCAAAGATAGTATGTTATTGTTGCAATAGGCAAGGACATGTAATAGCTGATTGTCCAGAGAAGAGGAAAGAGTTCACTGACAAGAAGAAGACTCAATTCAAGGGCAAAAAGGAAAGGTCCTTTGTTGCCAAAAAGGATAAAAGTCTGACTGATATGTCATCTTCAGAAACAGATTCAGAAGCTGAAGTCTATATTGGCTTGTTTGCTGAAGAAGAAGAAAATGAGTTCATGCAGCTAATGAACTCAATTTATGAGCATGAGGACATTCAGTGCATGGGACTGATGACCTTATCAGAAGGAGACAAAATCCAGGATCAGCCTGGACCTAGTCAGGTACAAAATTGTTCTTCAAGTTCAATTTCTAGTACTGAGTTAGATTCAGATACAGTAGCATCAAGTGATGTGAGTGGATCTGAATCTGAAGGAGACATTCATCAGTTGATTGATGAATATAGAGTATTGTTGCAGGCTTTGAAGAAAAACAAACTCCTGGCCAAGACTCAGGCTAAGGAGATTGCTAGTCTTAAAGTGGCTGCAACAGATTTTGACAAGTTACTAGATCAGAAATTAAATGAAATAGCCAGACTGAAGAATATTATAGTTATTCAGATGGAGACTATTACATTTAAAAATGATCAAATTAGAAATCTGGAGATTAGTTTTCAGAAGGAGAGAGATATAGTAGTAAGTTTTTCTAAACCAAAATCTATTCTACCTTTGATAGATGAGTTTGTACCTCATAAGGGTAAAACTGGATTAGGGTTTACAAAACCTGCCTGGACTGTAAAGTCCAAATCTAAGTTCAAAGCCCCAGTACTCAACAAGAAGCCTGCTGTAGATAAAACAGCCAGGGTTGTACCTAAACAAAGGTACAACAGATTTGAGTGTTGGTGTTGTGGCAAGATATGCCACTTTGCCATAGACTGTTGGCATAATTCAAGTGCCAAGGTGAGTAGCAAACTGCCTGCTAGAAAAGCTACAGGTAGTTTTGTTAAGAGTCAGACTATGTTGGGTACATTGGTCAAATGTACCTGATTTGAAGAAGCCTCACCCAACTCAATGATATACATCTTAATGTATTTGATGTATGTTTGAGTCACTTATGCAGGTTAAGAAATCACTGGACTGAAGCAAAAAATTTCTAAGTCCATGTGTCGACACCCAGAGAGAAAGTGTCGACACTTAAGAAAGCTTGTGTCGACACCCAGACAAGCAGTGTCGACACTTGGAGTCATTGTGTCGACACCTGGGATGCAGAGTCGACACCAGACAGAAAGTGTCGACACTTGGAGCTGTGTCGACACTCAGTGAAGAAAAGTGCAGACAGAAAGTGTCGACACAAGGAGGTGTGTCGACACTCAGTGAAGCTGTGTCTACACCAGAAAGTGTCGACACTTGGAGCTGTGTCGACACTCAGCAAAAGTCTGCAGAGTCTAAGTACAAGTGTCGACACTCAACACAATGTGTCGACACTATGCAGAAGAGTCAGCACTTGAAGTAAGTGTCGACACTCAACATAATGTGTCGACACTCAACAGAAGAGTTAGCATTTGAAGTATGTGTTGACACCCAAAACAATGTGTCGACACACAGCTGAAGACTCAACACTGGAAGAAAGTGTCGACACATGGAGCTGTGTCGACACTTAGCAAAGAACAGAAAGAACAACAAATTATTCTAAGTACAAGTGTCGACACTATGGGAATGTGTCGACACTTAGCTGAAGTCTCAACGATAAGAAGGTGTGTCGACACAAGGAGCTGTGTCGACACTCAGCAAGATTCAACATAGAAGACTATGTGTCGACACCAAGAAGCAGTGTCGACACTTGACAGATTCAACACAAGAAGATGTGTCGACACAAAGGAGATGTGTCGACACATAGAAGAATTCAGCAAAAGCTAGAAGAACAAGTACTTGTGTCGACACTCAATTTCAGTGTCGACACATGCAGAAGAATCTGTTTCGAGACATACAAGGAGTTGTGTCGACACCTTGTAGACTTGTGTCGACACTTACACAACATGTGTCGACACTTGGACTATAAGTGTCGACACTTAAAGACAGAAAGTCTCGACACTTACAGACAGTTAGAGATTTTCAAGAAGTGACTGGATGATTTGACAGATGCCGTTCCAGCCGGTCTACAGCACCTGTCAGAGATATCAGAAGTCAGTTATGGACCGGACCAGCCGGTTACCATGAAGAAGGCCTATAAATAGGCACCTACAGTTTACAGAAACTGTTGTTGAAAGAAGTTCAAAGTTGTTGATCAGATTATTGAAGTAATTATAGTGTTACAAAGAGGATCAACACAAGAAGATCTAGCAGTTCAAGTACAGATCTAAGAAGTTGGAGAGAGAGGGCTCCATCCAAGAAATCAGCCTTTGGAACTAGGCTGAGAAGAAGGATTCAGATTCAGTCTGGATCTTAAGTGGCAGAGGTCAAGGAACAACTGCAGAGGATTCAGTCTTATTCAGTTCTACTCAAGAAGCTTTGAAGAAAGCTAAGTCAGGGTGAATCTAGCTGAGTTCTTCCAAGAACTCATCAAGAATCTCTCAACTCCCCTCCTTTAATTCTGAGTTGTAGAGTTATTATTTGTATTACATTTTTAACTTGTAGGATCCATTGGATCTGAGTGATTGTAAGCCTATATTTATAAAGGCTGAGGGTAGGGCTTGTTTGCCTGAGTGTAGGAGATAGAGATCTCTGAGTGTAGGCCTTGTTGGCTGAGTGTAGGCCTTGGTTGGCTGAGTGTAGGCCTTGATTGGCTGGGTGTAGGCTTTGGGATAAAGCTGAGTTGTAAGGCTTTGGGCCTGAGGTGTAGGAACCAATTTGGGTTCTGAGACAGTGCAGGAGTTTGGTCGAATCTAGTTCACTGCTAGATAGCCTAAGGGGGAAAGTGGATGTACCCATATCTTGGGGAACCACTATAAATCACTGTGTGCTGTACTGTGCTGAAATTGTTGCTGTGTATGCTGTGTTTGCTGTGATAAACTAGTTAGATTGCTGTGATATAACTGATTGCTGCCAATAAAGTTAGAAAAGGTTTAGGTCACCTATTCACCCCCCCCCCCCTCTAGGTGTTTAGGTACCATATCTTTCAAGTGGTATCAGAGGGAGGTTTCTCAAAATAAGGACTAACAGTCTGAGGAGATCCTGTTTGGCAGATTCAGTGTAAGGCATTACACAGTTTCAAGAAAATCAAGAAACATGGGTTCTTATGAGAATCACAAGGAATTAGGTTCCATGAAATTACCCATATGCAGAAAGGAGATCTTTGGGATCTGGAAAGAAAGGGTAAGGCTATTTATGGAGGCCTCAGACCCTAGAATCTACATCACAGTAAAGGAAGGGTCTTATGTGCCTATGAAGATTTCAGTTCTAGATGCAAATCAGAGAACTCCAAAGGATTTCTCTGAGATGACTAAGGATGAAATTGTCCTGGCCACCATGGACAAGAGGGCACAGAATATAATAGTGAGTGCCATTGATGATGCAACTTTTCAGAACTTAATTCACTGTAAAACAGCAAAAGAGATGTGGGATACTCTCATTGTCTATATGGAAGGTTCTGAAGAAGTTAGGCAAGATAGGAAGTCCTTGCTAAATCAGGAGTATGAAAGCTTTAGGCAAGGAAAGGGTGATAGCATCACTGAGTGCTATAAGAAATTTTACAGAATAGTTAATGAACTCATGTCTTATGGAAGAGAGTTCAGTAACTATGAACTAAATGACAAGTTCTTAAGGTCCCTAACCAAAGATTGGGACACCAAGATCTGTGCCATAAGAGAAATGGCTAAGTTGGGGGAAATTCCTCCCCCTACACTGTTTGGCAAGTTATTGTCATATGAGATGCAGTTGACAGTAAGAAAAGAGGAGGAAAAATCAACAAGGACTGAGCACAAAGAAAGAACTGTTGCTTTCAAGACAGAAGTTCCCAGAAAGTGCAGGAATAAGTCTTTAACTCCACCTCCAGAAGTAGTTGAATCAGAGTCTGATGAGTCTGTCAGCACAAAGTCTAAGAGCAGTGAAAGTGATGAAGACTTTGCTGCTTTCACTAGACACTTTCAGAAGTTTTTGAAAAAGAAACAGTGGAGGTCAAGGCCTTCTACATCACAAGGAAAGGAAGACTCTTATCAGAAAAAGAGGTCTTCAAAGAATGACAAGAAAAGGACAAAATCAAGCAAAGCAACTGGTTCAAAGATTGTTTGCTATTGCTGCAATAGACAGGGCCATGTTATTGCAGATTGTCCAGAGAAGAGAAAAGAATCTGGTGACAGGAAAAAGACTCACTTCAAAGGGAAGAAAGAAAAGTCTTTTGTTGCTAAGAAGGAGAAGACTCTATCAGATATCTCTTCTTCAGAAACTGAGTCTGAGGCTGAAGCCTACATAGGGCTGTTTGCTGAAGAAGAAGAGGAAGAATTCATGCAGATCTTGGAGTCAATTTATGAATAAGAAGACAGTCATTGCCAATGGCTAATGGCTTTGACAGAAAGTGCCAAAATCCTGGAGCAGCCAGGACCCAGTCAGGTACAAAGTTCAAGTTTAAATTCAGTTTCTTGTTCTAGTTCAGAATCAGATTTTTCTTCATCAAGTGATGAGAATATATCTGAGTCTGAGGAAGATATTCATCAGCTTATAGATGAATATAAGGTACTGTTGCAAGCTTACAAGAAAAGCAAGACCCTAGCCACAAGTCAGGCAAAGGAAATTGCTGATCTTAAAGCTGCTGCAACAGATTTTGAGAAGCAATTTGATCAAAAACTGAATGAGGTAGCCAGGCTGAAACACATTACTGTGATTCAGATGGAAACTATCACCTATAAGAATGATCAAATTAAGAGACTGGAGATCAATCTTCAGAAAGAGAGAGAGCTTGTTGCTAGGTTTTCAAAACCTAAATCAGTGCTACCCTTAATTGATGAATTTGTTCATCATAAAGGCAAGGCTGGGCTGGGTTTTGTTAGACCTGCAGGGACTGAGCAGTCCAAGTATAAGTCCAAGGGCAAAGCCCCAACATTCAACAAGCCTGCTGTAGTCAAGACAGCCAAGGCAGTACCTAAGCAAAGGTACAATAAATTTGAATGTTGGTGTTGTGGCAAAGTTGGCCATTTTGCAGTAGACTGTTGGCACAATGTGAGTGCCAAAGTGAGTTCCAAACTACCTGTTGGAAAGCCAGTAGGTAGATTTGTCAAATTGCAAACTAACAATCACCAAGGACCCAAGAATACTTTGGGTTCTAAGGCTCATTAATTTGTTTTGCAGGTGAGTCCAAGTGGTCATACCCCTACATGGTACTTGGACAGTGGATGTTCCAGACATATGACTGGAACAAGGGGACTACTGAAGGACTACATTCCAATCAAAAATGGTCCTAAAGTGACCTTTGGTGGTTCTGAAAAAGGAATCATCAAAGGGTTTGGTAACATTTCTTCAAACTTAGTTACCATTACTCAAGTGGCTTATGTTAAAGGGTTGAAACACAACCTAATAAGTATAAGTCAATTAAGTGATGTAGGGTATGACATCTCATTTGTTAAAAATGGTTGTCATATCAAGAGGTCAAGTGATCAAGAGATCATTTTGACAGGTTATAGGAAGAGGAATGTCTACTGCCTAGACATTATGATTGAGAACAATGGTTCTCCAGTTTGTCTTGTAGCTGATGAGACAGTCTCTCATTGTGTCAAATGGCACAAGAGGCTAGCACATCTTAACTACAAGACTATTAGCAAACTCTTTAGCAAAAAGTTAGTGAGGAATGGTCCTCAAGTTAAGTGTGTTAAAGATGGCATTTGCTCAGCTTGTCAGAAGGGCAAGCAGACTAAATCCACCTTTAGAAGCATAGATAACAAAGATGCTGTGAGGTGTTTGTACCTCTTGCATTTGGATCTCTTTGGTCCAATGCCAGTTCACAGCTTAGGTAGGAAGGTCTATACCCTTGTAGTTGTAGATGACTACTCAAGGTTTTCCTGGGTGTTCTTTTTAAGACAGAAATCTGAAACACCTAGTGTCTTCTACAGCTTTGTCAAGCAAATTCAGAATGAACTAAATAGTACTGTGGTCAAAATTAGAAGTGACCATGGTACTGAGTTTCAGTCTGAAAGCATGACAAAACTATGTGAAGACTTTGTGATATTTCAAGAATTCTCTTCACCAAGAACACCTCAGCAAAATGGCATTGTTGAGAGGAAAAATAGGACCTTGATAGAGGCTGGTAGAACCCTATTGAGTGATACATCACTACCAGAGTTTTTCTGGGCTGAAGCAGTTAACACTGCATGCCATGTTATAAATAGGGCTACCATCACTAAAGGGCTAAACAAGACCCCCTATGAAGTTGTGAAAGGCAGGAGACCAAACCTATCCTACTTCAGGATCTTTGGTTGCAAATGCTTCATACTTAACAATGGGAAGTCTTACTTAACTAAGTTTGCTACCAAGTCCCAAGAGAGAATTTTTGTTGGGTACAGTAATAATAGTAAGGCTTATAGAGTCTACAACTTGACTACACAAGTTGTAGAAGAATCAGTGCATGTAGTTTTTGATGAGATAAAACTTATTAATAATGAGTTGTCTAGCAATGTATGCAGCCCCACAGGTTTGACAAAGATAATGGACAAGCTTACTATAGAAGAGGTGCCTGCTGCAAGACAACAAGGAGAGGAGAGTAGCTGCTGTACAGGGGGAGAACTACATGTGCCAATTGCTGAAGAAATCCAAGGAATACAGCATGATGCAGATGCTGAAGTGGTTCAACCTGAAGTGAGGATGCCTCCAGCCCACAGGCATCTTAGAGATCATCCAGTAGAGCTGATTATTGGAGATCCAAGACAAGGAGTTCAAACTAGGAGCAGAAATCAGGATGCTGCAATCTATTCCAGCTTTCTGTCACAAGTTGAACCTAAGAAATTTGAAGAAGCAATACAAGATCCACAATGGACTGAAGCAATGCAAGAAGAGCTTAATCAGTTCAAGAGGTGCAAGGTTTGGGAACTTGTTCCTAAACCTAAAGACCACAATGTAATAGGAGTTAAGTGGATCTACAGGAATAAGATGGATGAACAAGGAGTCATCATTAAGAATAATGCTAGACTGGTTGCTAAAGGATATAGGCAAGAAGAAGGTATTGACTTTGATCAAACCTTTGCTCCAGTAGCCAGACTGGAAGCCATAAGAATGTTCTTGTCCTATGCAACCTATCAAGGATTCAAGGTATACCAAATGGATGTCAAGTCAGCATTCTTAAATGGTAATTTGAAAGAAGAAGTCTATGTGGAGCAGCCTGCAGGTTTTGTTGATCCAACTCTACCTCATTATGTCTATAGACTTAGGAAAGCTTTGTATGGGTTAAAGCAAGCTCCTAGAGCTTGGTATGAAACCCTATCTAGTTTCCTCATTGAGAACAAATTCTCAAGGGGGAAAATAGATAAGACTCTATTCCTTAGGGAATCTAGAGGCAAAGTCATACTAGTCCAAATATATGTAGATGACATTATATTTGGGTCTACTGAAAGCAGCCTTTGCAAAAAGTTTGCAAAACTTATGCAAGGTCAGTTTGAAATGAGTAGTATGGGAGAGCTGAAGTTTTTCTTGGGTCTCCAAGTTAAACAGACTGAAAATGGTTTATCCATATGTCAGTCAAAGTTCACCCTAGAACTCATAAGGAAGTATGGTATGGATTCATCCAGTACCATGAAGACTCCTATGGGGTCAAGTATGTCTCTTAGCAAGGATGATGCAGGGAAACCTGTAGATGAAACCTTGTATAGAGGGATTAGTTGGCTCCCTATTATACTTGACTGCTAGTAGACCAGACATCATGTATGCTACATGTGTTTGTGCAAGGTATCAAGCCTGCCCTAAAGAGTCTCACTTGACTGCTGTCAAGAGAATTTTGAGATATCTAAAGGGCACTCCCTATCTAGGCCTCTGGTACCCTAGGAATGGAGACTTTGATCTAACAGGTTATTCAGATGCAGACTTTGCAGGATGCAAAGAGGATAGAAAGAGTACTACTGGAACCTGTCAATTCCTAGGTGGGAGACTAATTTCATGGAGCAGCAAAAAGCAGACTAGTGTGGCTATCTCCACAGCTGAGTCAGAGTATGTGGCTGCAGGAAGTTGCTGTGCTCAACTTCTGTGGATTCAACATCAGCTAGAGGACTATGGATTTCAGGTAAGTAGAACTCCACTTTACTGTGATTCTACAAGTGCTATTTCAATAGCTAATAACCCTGTATCTCATAGTAGAACAAAACATATTGAGATTAAATATCACTTTCTTAGAGAACATGTAGAAAGAGAAGATATTTCACTTGAATATGTTAAAATAGATGAACAAGTAGCTGATATGTTTACTAAGCCACTAGAAGAAGCTAAGTTCAATAGATTCAAAATTGAACTAGGAATGATAAACTTATAGTAAGTTTACAGATTTGAAAATGACTAAGTAAAAAGGTGTCGACACATAGACAAGTCTATGTCGACACAGAATAGTGGTGTCGACACTTCAGGAAAAAGGTGTCGACACATCTAGGAATGTGGTGTCGACACTTCAGAATGTTAGTGTCGACACATGTCAAGTAGGTGTCGACACATCCTATGTGGTGTCGACACTTAAGTTTTACTCAGAATTTTTCTAAGTAAAGTCTCGACAATGTGTCGAGTTATGTTGTGTCGACACATAACCAAGTGTCGACACATAAAATCTGTTGACTAACCTTGTGTCGACACATGTGTGTCGAGACATTATAAGTCAGTGTCGACACTTATTGCCAGTGTCGACACACTTTAAGCTAGCTGTCCCGCCTGTTCATCTTCAAAATCAGAAAGGTATAAATAGGGTTCTGTCTTTGTTTGTCGACACGCTTTCAAAGTTTCGAGACCAAAACTCCTGTGTCGACACCTCTCTTTTCTCAAGACTAATTCTTCAAACCCTAATGGCTCCTAAGCTTGAGGAGAACGTTAACGAGGGCTATGATCTAGTGCGCGGCGCATTCGATGAAGCTGATCAAGAAATCAAGTCGGTGGTAACCCTAGTCGCCAATTCTGGACTAGAATACTTGGTTTCAGAACCAACAAAGATTTGGAAGAAGGAAGTTCTTGAATTCCTTAATGGAGCTGATGTAGATGACTCTGGATATAGAATCAAATCCAGAGTTCATGGATCTAAAGTCAAGATTTCACCAAAAAGTCTGAGGAAGGTACTCCAGCTACCTAAAACACAGGATGAAGAAGAAGTAACTGCATCCAAGACCAGGGAAGCCCTTACCTGGTGTGGTCTTGATCCTAAGATGAAGATAGGATCTGTATTCAACAGGAAAGGCATGAATAACCAAGGAAAGTTCATGTCTGAGATTGTGGGCAAGGTTATTCTTAGTAAGCCTGGAGGGCATGACAGGGTGTCTGCCTCTATGTTTGGAATCATGACAAGAATAATTTTCACCCTGAAAATAGATTGGTCTCAAGTGGTCTATGAGAAAATCAAGGAGAGTCTGAAGAAGCCCAACCTGGGCAGAATACTTAGTCTCTACCTAGCTGGCACCATACCAGAGGTAATGAATACAGTTGCAGGAAGTAAGATCAATCACATGAGAAAGATGGATCAAAGAATCGTTTCCAGATGGGACAGGGTATTGTCCAAGGAAATGCCAACTCCAGAGAAGCCAGTTACTGAGAAGGAGACTCCTCCAAGGAAGAAAAGGAAGACAGCTGCTGTGACACAGGAGTCCTCCAGCAGTTCAGGGAGTGAAGAACAAGTTGTTTTCACTCCTGATGCTCAAGAGGAAGTGGCTGCAGAGAAGACCCCTGCTGCTCAAGATGTAGCTGAGATCCAGGGGGAGCTGCCTCAAGCTAGCCCCATCCATAGGGATCACAGCCAGGGGGAGCTTCCAGTAGTAGAAGAACCCTCTACTCTGGACAGTGAGCAAGCCACTAACATCATCCAAGAGGTACTCATTGATCTAAATACATTGAATTTTTCTATAGTAGATTCTGATTTGTCTGATGTACATCAGCAAACTCAGCTAGACAGTCAAGAACCAGATGTTGTTATCCAAGACACATCTGTTGTACTAGAAGTGGTTCCTGATCAAGTAGTTGAAGAACCAAGAACTTCTCCAGCTTCTTCACCTCAAGAGTTTACAATGGAAGATCTATTCCTAAATCTAGATCAAGAAGATTTTGATATGGACAAGAATGCTGCTGCTGAAGATAAGAGTGATGCTGCTGAGGGGGAGCAACTGACAGTTCTGGAAGAGCCTATTAGGCTAGAAACTGAGCAAGCACCTGATGTGCAAACTGACAAGCCTCAAAGCCCTAAGGACAGGGTTGATATTGCCAGCACTTCTGCCTCTAAAGATGAGGAGAGTGCTAGGGC
This sequence comes from Platanthera guangdongensis, assembly GCA_039583875.1. NCBI lineage: Eukaryota > Viridiplantae > Streptophyta > Magnoliopsida > Asparagales > Orchidaceae > Platanthera > Platanthera guangdongensis. The sequence continues at coordinate 114,266,856 of CM077156.1, forward strand.
CAAGAAGAAGAAACTCTATGTCTTCAAGAGGAGAAGCCAGAGTTATAAGAAGGCTTTACAATCTATAGCCCCACAGCCTATAATTCACCATGCTCCAACAGTTGATTATAGTGCTTTACTGATTGCACTGCAGATCAAAATGGATGAACAAAGAAAGGCTATAGAGGCTTATGTTGATGAAGGGCAGAAGACTTTACAGTTTGACCTGGCCCAAGAAATAAAGTCTATAAGGTTTGAGATGAACCTTAATAAGAAGGAGATGAATGAATGCTTCCACAAGGGTGGAAATGTTGTGGTATATCTGGCAACACACCAAGAGAAGATAAAGGCTCAGGTAGATGATATAGCCTTAAAGCAAGGATATGTGCTGAAAAACCAAATCAAAATGAATGACAATCTGACTGAGTCACATAATGCTCTACTCACAGAATTGAAGAACAAGGCTGATGAACCTTCTACATCTGCTGCTGCAGTTAAGGCTGACTTTGATAAAGTATTTCAAGCTGAGATTACTGCTGTTAAGTCTGCTATTCAAGATTCCAAGAAAGTCATCTCTGAACAACTCACAAAGCTGAAACCATTCTTTAAAGAGGGAATCAGGTATTTGGATAGTCAAATAAGATTTCAAAAGGATGATGTCAGAGACCATATGGCCAGAGAAGTCATAAAGGGGGAGAGAGTATTAGTCAAAGCTAGCTCTGACCATGCCAAATGGATATCTAACTCCATCAGAGCTACACTGGGCTATCCTCCACTCTGTGATGATGATAATGTTGCTGAATCAGGGATTCAAACTGCATATCTTGGAGGTGAGCAACCAGAGGTAGCTCAAGTGATTTATCCACCTTCAGATTTTGACATGATTCAAGCAGATGTCCAGACAATGTATAGCCCAACTGAAGGGAAGCCTACTATTATTCTGGATAAAGTGGTTCAGCCTATTTCTGCAGCTATGCAAGAGGCATTAGAGAAAGAAGAAGAGGCAAGGTTGTCAAAGAAGAGGTTTAGGGAACAAGCAGAACAAAGGCCAGATTTTGAATAGTGGAGCCCTACCTCTAGGAATATAATTTTAACTGCCTGGAAAGCTGCCAAGGACAATGCTCATGAAAGGAACAAGTGGTTCTCTGAAGCAGAATGGAGGAAACATGAAATAAGACAGGAGGCCATTGTTCAATATAGAAGAAAGGCAAAGATGGGAAAGCTACCTCCAACTGCAGTGGAGCCTAGCAAGTACTTCCCCAAGCCATATCACTATTTTAAAAGGCAGAAAATCAAAGCAGAAGAGCGGAAGAAGAAGGACTTAAAAGGCAAGAAGCCTGCTGATGCTGCAACTGCTGAAGCCACTGTCAAAGCTCAAGTCCAATCAGGCAAAGGCATTGTTATCAAAGAACCAGATCAGAAATAGATTAGGAATTGACTTGAAGATTGTTGTAATCTTTTGAATGAAAAACATTTTTGTAAACCATTAAAGATGTATTAGAAAAATGTTAGAACAATATATGATAAATATATTTCATGATTGTTCTGAGAATATGTCTATTTCTTGTTTGTTCTGCAATGTTGAATGTGTATACATGTGTGAAATATTACATGTTTATGTTTACCCTGCTGTTTATAATTTGCTTTACATCATTTTGTAATTTTAATTATGAATGGTGTATATCATTGACTAAGGGTTATGACTTCTCCAAATAGGGGGAGATTGTTGGGTACATTGGTCAAATGTACCTGATTTGAAGAAGCCTCACCCAACTCAATGATATACATCTTAATGTATTTGATGTATGTTTGAGTCACTTGTGCAGGTTAAGAAATCACTGGACTGAAGCAAAAAATTTCTAAGTCTATGTGTCGACACCCAGAGGGAAAGTGTCGACACTTAAGAAAGCTTGTGTCGACACCCAGACAAGCAGTGTCGACACTTGGAGTCATTGTGTTGACACCTGGGATGCAGAGTCGACACCAGACAGAAAGTGTCGACACTTGGAGCTGTGTCGACACTCAGTGAAGAAAAGTGCAGAAAGAAAGTGTCGACACAAGGAGGTGTGTCGACACTCAGTGAAGCTGTGTCTACACCAGAAAGTGTCGACACTTGGAGCTGTGTCGACACTCAGCAAAAGTCTGCAGAGTCTAAGTACAAGTGTCGACACTCAACACAATGTGTCGACACTATGCAGAAGAGTCAGCACTTGAAGTAAGTGTCGACACTCAACACAATGTGTCGACACTCAACAGAAGAGTTAGCATTTGAAGTATGTGTCGACACCCAAAACAATGTGTCGACACACAGCTGAAGACTCAACACTGGAAGAAAGTGTCGACACATGGAGCTGTGTCGACACTTAGCAAAGAACAGAAAGAACAACAAATTATTCTAAGTACAAGTGTCGATACTATGGGAATGTGTCGACACTCAGCTGAAGTCTCAACGACAAGAAGGTGTGTCGACACAAGGAGCTGTGTCGACACTCAGCAAGATTCAACATAGAAGACTATGTGTTGACACCAAGAAGCAGTGTCGACACTTGACAGATTCAACACAAGAAGATGTGTCGACACAAAGGAGATGTGTCGACACATAGAAGAATTCAGCAAAAGCTAGAAGAATAAGTACTTGTGTCGACACTCAATTTCAGTGTCGACACATGCAGAAGAATCTGTGTCGAGACATACAAGGAGTTGTGTCGACACCTTGTAGACTTGTGTCGACAGTTACACAACATGTGTCGACACTTGGACTATAAGTGTCGACACTTAAAGACAGAAAGTCTCGACACTTACAGACAGTTAGAGATTTTCAAGAAGTGACTGGATGATTTGACAGATGCCGTTCCAGCCGGTCTACAGCACCTGTCAGAGATATCAGAAGTCAGTTATGGACCGGACCAGCCGGTTACCATGAAGAAGGCCTATAAATAGGCACCTACAGTTTACAGAAACTGTTGTTGAAAGAAGTTCAAAGTTGTTGATCAGATTATTGAAGTAATTATAGTGTTACAAAGAGGATCAACACAAGAAGATCTAGCAGTTCAAGTGCAGATCTAAGAAGTTGGAGAGAGAGGGCTCCATCCAAGAAATCAGCCTTTGGAACTAGGCTGAGAAGAAGGATTCAGATTCAGTCTGGATCTTAAGTGGCAGAGGTCAAGGAACAACTGCAGAGGATTCAGTCTTATTCAGTTCTACTCAAGAAGCTTTGAAGAAAGCTAAGTCAGGGTGAATCCAGCTGAGTTCTTCCAAGAACTCATCAAGAATCTCTCAACTCCCCTCCTTTAATTCTGAGTTGTAGAGTTATTATTTGTATTACATTTTTAACTTGTAGGATCCATTGGATCTGAGTGATTGTAAGCCTATATTTATAAAGGCTGAGGGTAGGGCTTGTTTGCCTGAGTGTAGGAGATAGAGATCTCTGAGTGTAGGCCTTGTTGGCTGAGTGTAGGCCTTGGTTGGCTGAGTGTAGGCCTTGATTGGCTGGGTGTAGGCTTTGGGATAAAGCTGAGTTGTAAGGCTTTGGGCCTGAGGTGTAGGAACCAATTTGGGTTCTGAGACAGTGCAGGAGTTTGGCCGAATCTAGTTCACTGCTAGATAGGCGAAGGGGGAAAGTGGATGTACCCATATCTTGGGGAACCACTATAAATCACTGTGTGATGTACTGTGCTGAAATTGTTGCTGTGTATGCTGTGTTTGCTGTGATAAACTAGTTAGATTGCTGTGATATAACTGATTGCTGCCAATAAAGTTAGAAAAGGTTTAGGTCACCTATTCACCCCCCCCCCCCCCCCTCTAGGTGTTTAGGTACCATATCTTTCAGACTAACTTGCACCAAGGACCCAAGAATTATTTGGGTTCTAAGGTTAAGTAATCTGTTTTGCAGGTAAGTCCAAGTGGTCATGCCCCAATATGGTACTTGGACAGTGGATGTTCCAGGCACATGACTGGAACTAGGGGATTGCTAAAGGACTATACACCAATCAAGGATGGTCCTAAGGTTACTTTTGGTGGTTCAGAAAAAGGAATCATCAAAGGATTTGGTAACATTTCTAGCAACCTTATTACAATTACTCAAGTGGCTTATGTAAATGGTTTGAAACATAACCTCATTAGCATAAGTCAGCTGAGTGATTTAGGATATGACATCTCATTTGTCAAAGATGATTGTCATATCAGTAGGTCAAGTGATCAAAAGATCATTCTGACAGGATATAGGAAGAGAAATATCTATTGTCTAGACATTATGTGTGAGAACAATGCTTCTCCTATTTGTTTTGTAGCTGATTAAAGAGTCTCACATTATGTAAAATGGCACAAGAGGCTGGCTCATCTTAACTACAAGACAATTGGCCAACTCTTTAGCAAAGAGTTAGTGAGGAATGGTCCTCAGGTTAAGTGTATAAAGGATAGGATATGCTCAGCTTGTCAAAAGGGCAAGCAGACCAAATCCACCTTTAATAGCATTGAGAACAAAGATGCTTTGAGGTGCCTATACCTCTTGCATATGGATCAGTTTTCCAACATTGTTTGGAAAACTGTTATCATATGGTCAATTCTAGGGTGAACTTAGACTGGCATATGGATAAACCATTCTCAGTCTGTCTAACTTGGAGACCCAAGAAGAACTTAAGTTCCTCCATACTGCTCATTTCAAACTGTCCTTGCATTAGTTTTGCAAACTTTCTGCAAAGACTACTTTCTGTAGACCCAAATATTATGTCATCTACATATATTTGGACTAAGATAATATTACCTCTGGATTCCCTAAGGAATAGAGTCTTGTCTATTTTCCCCCTTGTGAATTTATTCTCAATGAGGAAACTAGACAGGATTTCATACCAAGCCCTAGGGGCTAGTTTTAACCCATACAAAGCCTTCCTAAGTCTATAAACATAATTAGGTTTAGTAGAATCAACAAAACCTGATGGCTGTTATACATAGACTTCTTCCTTCAGATTTCCATTCAGAAAAGCTGACTTAACATCCATTTGATAGACCTTAAATCCTTGGAATGTTGCATAGGCAAGGAACATCCTTATTGCTTCCAGTCTGGCTACTGGAGTAAAAGTTTGATCAAAATCAATACCTTCTTCCTGCCTATATCCTTTAGCAACTAGTCTAGCTTTGTTCTTTATAATTACTCCATTTTCATCCAACTTGTTCCTAAAGATCCACTTAGTTCCTATAATGTTGTGGTCTTTTGGTTTAGGAACAAGCTCCCAGACTTTGCATCATTTGACCTGGTTCAGTTCCTCTTGCATTGCCTCAATTCAATGAGGGCCTAGGATAGCTTCTTCAAATTTCTTTGACTCTACTTGGGATAGAAAACTGGAGTAGAGAACTGAACTTAGATTCTTGCTCCTTGTTTGTACCCCTTGACTGAGATCTCCAATAATTTGCTTGGCTGGATGATCTTTTAAATGCTTATTTGCTAGAGGCAGCCTGTCTTCTGGTTGTACACCTTCAGCTTCTTCATTCAGCTGCTCCTCTTGGTCTTCTTCAGCAACAGGAATATCTTGTACTCCCCATGGACAGCAGCCACTGTCATCCACTTTGCTGACTTGCAGTAGAACCTTCTTCAAAAGTAATCTTATCCATCTTCTCAGTCACACCTGTGGAGCTGCAAACACTTCTAGACAATTCATTGTTAATGAGTCTAGCTTCATCAAACACTACATGTACTGACTCTTCTACAACTTGAGTAGTCAAGTTGTAGACCCTATAAGCCTTACTGTTGTTGTTGTACCCAACAAAGATCCCCTCTTGGGATTTGACAGCAAACTTGGTTAAATAAGACTTACCATTGTTAAGTATATAGCATTTACAACCAAAGATCCTGAAATAGGAGAGATTTGGTTTTCTGTCCTTCTCAATCTCATAGGGGGTCTTATTGTGGCTCTTGGTGATAGAAGCCCTATTGATCACATGACATGCAGTATTAACTGCCTCAGCCTAGAAATATTCTGGGAGAGATGTGTCACTCAATAGGGTTCTACCAGCCTCTATCAAGGTTCTATTTTTCCTTTCAGCAATACCATTTTGCTGAGGTGTTCTTGGTGAGGAAAATTCCTGAAAAATCTCAAACTCTTCACATAGCTTTGTCATATTATCAGACTGGAATTCAGTACTGAACTAAATGGTCTCGATTTTACTCTCGTTTGTATATGTTATTTTGACACCAAAATTACTATTGATTAATAACAAAAAATCATTAATAGTTTGCCTAGTTCAAAACCGAACTAAATGGTCTCGATTTTTAAACGCCTCAAATCGAAACAAATCGGAAATATATACATATATAGTTCTCTTTTAGATTTGTTCAAATATGCTTACAAAAAAATTTTAGACTCCATGAACTCATCTCAAAATGTCCAACCTTTTATGCACCCAATAATATGCACAACAAAATCTTTCATGCTCATGATATGAATAAAATTTTAGAATATCCCTAAATTACTGTTTATGCACAGTGATTGTTGGTGTAAAATAAATCTTCTCCTTAAAATATTAGAGATATTGCAAGCAACCAAAGGTCATCATCTTCCATTTTTTAGCTGTTCATATCCACAAAAACAAAATTCACACAAAGACTAAACAGCAGACTAGTTCAATCGATCTAAAAATAAATAGTGGTTCTTACTTGATCGTGATTTCTACATGTTGTTCTTATAATATATAACATGTAAAAATCGTTCTGCAAATTGCAAGGGAAAGAAAATGAAGAAAATATTTGCATATATAGATACAAAAATATGAGGTATCAGGATTAATATGAGGATGAAGAGGGGAGGAGGAGGATCCTTACTCCATTTGAAAGACACTATCGGAATTGAGAAGAAACAGCGGCCGGGAAGGAGGGGAGATGGCGGCCGGGGAAGCACTGGTCTACCTAGGGCTTCAAATGAATGGTGGAAGACACTTTAATAAAGGTCATCGTCCGCCGTTCATCATGATTTGACGAAGATGCACGGTTTGACGTCGTCCGATGGTGTTCGGCGTCGGGGAGGAGGAGAGCACGGCTTGGCGTCGACGTCGTTCGGCGGAAGGAGAGGAAGATCGTGGAATTGCAGAGATCGTGTTTGACGTCGTTCGGCAGAAGGGGAAGAGAGAAACGGACCGGTGTGCGGTTAACGGAGGTGTGCATGATTTTTTGTGATTTTTAAAGTTAGAATTGATGTGTCAATAGCGTAAATCGGTGTGCTTATAACATTGCTCTTAATTTAAATGCAACCATATAATTCTGACTCATGAAATTCCACACCCCAGCCCCTCTCCATTCATTCCCTCTATGCCGAACTCTCCTCATTCCACGTTCATTTTAATTCAAATATTAACTCATTCCTCTCCCCTTGCTCGCATTAATCACCCTCTTGATTGTTTCCACTTCCAACCCTTCTTCTTCCTCCATTTTCATCCTCCCATTTTCCTATATATAGAGACCATTTTCAAAGCATACCTTCTCTCTCTCATGCTCTCTCTTTTCTCTGCCCATTTGGGCAGGTTTGCTCTTCCATTTCTTGGATTTTTGTAACTTTATTTTATTTTGTATTATTTTGTGTTAAATAATGTTCTTATTTAATGTATTTCTTTTTTATTATGAAATAATAATCTATATTAATTTTCAGCAATCTCTCTTTCTCTCATTTTCTTTTACAGATTTTTTTTATTTCTGGTCAAGTAGTTAATAATTAGTTTTGAGCATTGCGATCGTTGAATGAATTAAATATTTTTCTTTTATAACTATTAAGTTCTTCCACCTTCGATATATTTCTGATTTATCATGAGTCAAGTTCATATGCCGGTTATGAATTTCGATATGTGTTTTCGTACTCTATTAGCCGAGAGGATCGTGTGCACGAAATGATCGCTTAGAAATAAAAAGAGTTGATCGGAACCCTTGAGAGAGGATGACGAAAATCTTCTGGATATGAGTCAAATCTTATAGCGGGATTCACTTCGGTAAAGCGAGTATTAAGTTATCGATTAGAACGAGAGTTCGGTCAATATTCTTAATCTCAGTTGGGCATATTCCTCAAGAGAGGTGCGTTCATATGTTGGGAATCTCCACGGTCAAGGATCAGATTAGACGTTTATAAAATATCATTTATATTTCATTCAATGTGCGTTTTGTTAAATAATAAGTTTTTTATTCCGCATTTTATTTTAATTACAAATTTATATTTAATTTTTCATTGGTAAAATAATAGTTGTTTTCTCGAAAAAGCAGTACTCGATAGACCCGAGTTTTAATACGACCTTGATATTCTTATATCCTATGTTATATTTCGATAGGTACACTTGCCTTAATCGCGTATAGATTGGAGAATATGATTTTCTCTATCAATGTTCTAGGCAAAACGATTAGTCATGTTCATATAATTGAGTTCCAAAAATAGGCTTGTCGCATGTTCATATGCTGATTATTTTTAATGCATGTGATAAAATGAATACTTCAGATGATTATGACAAAATTGTTAGAGTCGAGCTTCCTCATGTTGAACAAGAACCTGAATTATACAATGTTGTTGTGCGATATATGATTCATGGCACATGCGGTCATGTAAATTGTCTTGCCCCTTGCATGAAACATGGTAGTTGCAAAAAGGGTTGCCCAAAAAACTTTGCGGAGCATACCTTGCAAGGGCAGACTCATACCAATTTATTAATGTCGTGATAATGGACGATCATTTGCGTTGTAGCATGCTCAGGATTTTGTTGTTGATAATCGATGAGTTGTTCCTTATAACCCATGGCTTCTGCTAAAATATGATTGTCATATCAACGTGGAGATTTGTAGCAGCATTAAAAGTATAAAACATTTATATAAATACATTCACAAAGGACCAAATTTCATTGCATTTCATGTTTAGCCTCTCCCAAATCATAATAAAGTATCTCAATACGTAAATGACAGATGGATATGCCCACAAGAAGCATTTTGGAAGATATTCAAATTTGGTATGTACCAGACATATCGTTCAGTTATTCGTCTGTAGATTCATTTGCCTAATAAGCATCAAGTTCAGTTTCGTAGTACTGACTTAGTTAATAATGTCCTTGCAAACGAACGCAATTCAAGGACAATGTTAATAGAATTTTTCAGGGTTTATGACACCCACCAAGAAATGCTCAATTATCTGTACAATGAATTTCCTAAACACTATACATGGAATTTGACTTCCAGAACTTGGCATAAACGAAGACGATGCCAAAAGGTTATTGGCCAAATTTACTCTATGCATCTTCTGAAGGTGAAAGGTTTTTTCTACAGATGCTTATAAATCATATTCGAGGCCCGAAATCTTTTGAACATCTGATGATAGTTAGTACTACTATCCACTCAACATCTAACGAAGTCACAGAGCATTATGGTCAACTTGAACGAGACAATGACCTACATAACTATATGTGCGAGGCCAGAGAATTTCAAATGTCATCAGCACTGCGAACTTTATTTACTATAATTTTGTTGTATTGTAATCCTACAAAAGTTAGACAATTGTGGAATGACAATTATACTGCAATGACTAAAGATTATGTTTCCTCCACTTCTATCAGTGATTTATCTGTTCTGAACAAGATTCTTCATGAAATAGATTACGCTCTACAGAAACATAAGAAAAGCATCAAACAGTTTTATATCCAGCAAATATCTGCAGTCTTTGAAAATTTTAACAACTTCTCAGGCTTAATTGAAGATGAACTCCCAATACCAATCTTATATTCGGATCTAAGCTCTACATCATCTTTAAATCCCAGCCAAAGTTATGTTTTATGTATTATTATTGAAACTATTAGACAACGACGAAGTGGTATTTTCTTCATAGATCGCCCTGACGGCACTAGGAAAACATTTATATACAAAGCTATAATTGCGAATTTACGAAGTAGATGTTAACACGTTGGCATCTGTGGACTTCGCCAAATTCTCAGTTCCAACTCAGGCATTGAGTGCGTTGAGTGAACAAGATTCAATCAATGCAAAAACACTTTGTCAGATAAACTACACTTACAGGCGTTGAGAGCGTTGAGTGAACAAGATTCACTCAACGCCAAAACACTTCGTCAACAATCTGAACCTTTCTACATCTTAGGCGTTGAGAGCGTTAAGTGAACAAGCTTCACTCAATGCCAAAACACTTAGTTAACAATCTGAACCTTTCTGCATCTTAGCCGTTGAGAGCGTTGAGTGAAGCTTCATCACTCAATGCTTTTGTACTTAGCCGCTTCTCCGAACCCTGCCATCTTACTGATGCGTTGAGTGCATTGAGTGAGCTGTCTTCACTCAACGCATCTGAACTTAGACAGATTTTTTTGTCTATCTTCATTAAGCTTTGACTGACCATAGCTCTGTCGACACTTTCCTCTTTGGGCGTTGAGTGAGCTGACCTCACTCAATGCTTCTGGACTTAGTTAATTTTTTTGTCTCCTTCTTCTTTGGCTTTGACAGAATTAACATGGCGTTGAGTGAACTGGCTTTACTCAACGCTTCTGTACTTAGTTAATTTGTTGGTACTTCAGTTCTACGCCCTACTTCAGTCGCAAGCCTTTGGCACTTCATTAGGGCATTGATAGTGACCTATATAAAAATATAAGTAAGTCGGGCGATCTTACCATATTTCAATAGTAGTTTCACAACCCGCATTAGACATTCTATAGTGGCCCTTCCACTTTGGTGTAGTTGACCTTTACCCTACCTATTGACTCAAGGATCATAGGCCTTTCTGTAGTGGGATATAGGCTTTGTTTTTCACCATCCGTTGTTCTAGTGATTATTTAGTAATCGGCTGTTCACCGGCGGGCGTATTGGTGAAATACGAAGCCAATACGCCAGGCCTTAGGCCTAGTTCCTTTTGATAGAGTGGCTTCTTTCTATAGATATTTGAGAAAAAGAGTCAAAATGGTTTGTTTTCTGCATGTGCCTTAAGTTAAGGATATGGACCCTGCCCGAGAGGTGAGATACCTGGGCCTAGGAGATTCTATTCCGCGTGGCGACATTGCTCATTGTAAATGGAGATAGAGTGATCATGGTATTTACCGCTCTGTGGGCTCTTTTAGAGAACCAAATCGTGGATTAGGAGGATATGCCGAGAGAATCATCTTCGAGTTCCGGGCGGTTGTAGAAATGCTTGCCCATGGAAACTACTTGGACCCATGAGTTATCTCAAACAGACTTCAATCTTGACAGGCTAACAGACGTCAAAGTCCTTATTTCACCGCCTTAGACAACCAAATTAGAGCTCAAACGAAAACTCAACGGAGTCAACTAAACTAAGAAACTGATGCTCCCTTCCTGAGCCTATTTCTATATGCTCACCTACTATCTTGCTTGGACTAAATATGCCCTATTTCTTGTATAGGGGAAGAAAGTCATAGTTCTAGTTTTTCTTCTTTTTGTTACTTTCCCGGGTTTTTGAGGCCCTTTGAAAATCTATTGAAAAACGGAATTCTAGTGTTTTTTGTGTTTTATACTTTCCTATGGCAAAAGCTCATTTGGAAGCATTTGATCACATCTGCGTTTATGTTTGTTCTCACGCCTCATTCGTCGAAGCGAGAAAGAAGCGAACCAATAAGAAAGAAAAAAAAAAGCACTGACAAGAAGACCATTGTGACAGGGGCAAGAGCTATGATCTTTTGGCGATCCCTCAATCGTCCCTATCGTCGGTCGTGCTGGTCTAGGAATGAAGAATTGTACTGCGGTCATGAGAAAGTGCCTCTTTGGCTCGCGTATAGTGCTTCATTCATTTCATATATTCACGCTGCTCGTTGAAGCTTGCTTTCTCTCAGCTTTTGAGGGTACTAATTCATCTTCAAGGTCAGCTTTTTCGAAGGCTTTCTCAAAAGGAAACCTATCGCGAAGGGTAGTTGTATAACAGAATTTCGCCTCTAAGCTAACTTTTTTGTCTTCCTTCTTCTTAAGCTTTGACTGCACAGTCTTTCCTCAACACTTTTTGTTGTATGACATTAAGTGAACTGGCTTCACTCAACGCCTGTGGACTTAGCCACTTCTCTTCACTGTCAAAGCTAACGCTTTGACTAAGTTAGAACCCACCAACCCATTAGTTCATCTTAAAACCCAGGTATTGAGATGAAGGGTGGCGGGGTAAATGAACACAAATGAGAGAAGACTGCAGGCAGTGTGGGATTAATCCCAACTACAGTACCGCGGGGATATTCCGCCACAAGGGGCCCACCGGGGTCAACACCCAGACCTGAAACGCGATGGGGAAGAAAAACACGCGGTCCCACACACACGAGTCTTGCTGGATAATATAATCTCAACACACCCCCGCAGCAGGACAACCCGCTCTGATACTAAGTTAGAACCCACCAACCCATTTTTTCATCTCAAAACCCAGCTATTAAGATGAAGGGTGGCGGGGTACATGAACACAAAGGGGAGAAGTCTGCAGGCGGTGTGGGATTAACCCCAACCACAGGACCGCGGGGATATTCTGCCACAAGGGGGCCCACCGGGGTCAACACCCAGACCTAGAACACGATGGGGAAGCCAAATACGTGGTCACACACACACACACACACACACATCTTCAATCAATTTATCTGATAGACACTCTAATCCAATCCAGTCTTGATATCACTTGTGGTCTTCACACCCTACAATAAGTATTAATTCCTGTAACCAAAAATAAAGTGAGGAACAACAGAAGCTATACCAAGTTCAACATACCCAACTCAAGCTTGAAGGTGTTGAACTTTGCTTCATCTAGTGGCTTGGTGAAGATGTTAGACACTTATTTGTTTGTAGGGACAAACTCAAGACTGATATCTTCACATTCTACATGCTCTCTTATAAAGTGATACTTAATCTCTATGTGCTTAGTCCTGCTGTGTGAGACATGATTCCTAGCTATAGAGATTGCACTAGTAGAATCACAAAATAAAGGACTTCTTCTTATTTGGAGGTTATAGTCCTAGTGCTGATGCTGGATCCACAGCAACTGTGCACAACAGCTCCCAATAGTTATATATTTTGATTCTGTAGTTAATATTGCAACACTTTTTTGCTTCTTGTTGCTCCAAGACACTAGTCTTCCTCCCAATAACTGATAGGTGTCTGATGTGTTTTTCATGTCCTCTTTGCAACCTGCAAAATTGCATCTGAATAGACAGTTAGTTCAAAATCCCTATTTTTAGGGTATCATAGGACAATATCTGGTGTGCCCTTAAAATACCTTAAAATCCTCTTAGTAGCAAAGTAGTGAGATTCTTTAGGGCGGGTCTGACACCTAGCACAAACACATGTAACATACATGATGTCTGGCTTACTTGTAGTAAGGTATAAAAGGGAGCCAATTATCTCTCTATATAAAGTTTCATCAATAGGTTTTCCTGCCTCATCTTTATCTATAGACATACTTGACCTCATGGGAGTTTTCATGGTGAAGGCATTCTCCATTCCAATCTTTTTAATTAACTCCCGAGTGAACTTAGACTAGGATATGGATAAGTCATCATCAGTCTGTCTTTCTTGGAGGCCCAAGAAGAACTTGAGCTCACACATACTGCTCATCTCAAACTTCCCTTGCATAAGTTTGGCAAAATTCCTACAAAGGTTGTCATTAGTAGATTCAAAGATTATGTCATCAACATAAATCTAGACTAGGATAATCTTGCCCTTAGATTCCCTTAGGAATAGGGACTTGTCTATCTCCTCCCTTGAGAAATTATTCTCAATGAGGAAGCTAGAGAATGTCTTATAACATGCTCTAGGGGCTTGCTTCAACCCATATATAGCTTTCCTAAGTCTATAAACAGATTCGGGTGAGTTAGAGTCAACCAAACCTTGAGGCTGTTCAACAAAACCTTGAGGCTGTTCAACATAAACCTCTTTCTTTAAGTCACCATTCAGAAAGGATGACTTCACATCCATCAGGTAGACTTGAGTCCTTAGTATGCAGCATATACAAGGAATAGTCTGATGGCTTCCAATCTGACTACTGTGGTAAAGGTTTGATCAAAATCAATACCTTTTTCTTGCTTGTATCCTTTAGCCACCAGTCTAGCCTTGTTCTTAACTATAATGTCATTTTCATCAAGTTTGTTCTTGTAGATCCACTTGGTTCTAATGACATTATGTTCTTGTAGTATGGGAACCAGCTTTCAGACCTTACACCTCTTAAACTGGTTCAGTTGCTCTTGCATAGCTACAATCCAGAACTAATTTATGTTGGCCTCTTCAAATCTCTTGGGCTCAACCTGTGACAAGAAACTAGAATACAAAGTTGTATTCAGACTTTTACTCATTGTCACCACTCCTTAGTTAGCATCACCAATAATCTGGTGTCTTGGATGATCCCTTAGATGCTTGACTAGTGGAGGCAATCTTGCTCCAGCTTCCTGATCTTCATTGTCTTCATTTTGATGATCATCATCCACAACCTGTGTGCCTCGTGCTTCCTCTGGAATGCACACTTTGTCAGCTTCATCTTGAACTATTGGAGCAGCATCCGTGATAGTCAGCTTATCCATCATCAGCTCTGTACATGTTGGACTAGAAGAGGAGCTTGGAATCTCACTATTAATCATATTTGACTCATAAAATACTACATTGACAAACTCTTCTACAACTTGACTTGTCAAGTTGTAGATCCTATAGGCGTTACTATAACTGTTGTGCCCAACAAAAATCCCTTCATAAGACTTGGCAGCAAACTTAGTCACATGGGACTTCCCATTATTCAGCATATAGCACTTGCTACCAAAGATCTTGAGATAACCCAGGTTTAGTTTTCTGCCCTTTAAGATCTCATATAGAGTCTTTTTTGTGGCTCTTGGTGATAGAGGCTCTGTTAATGACATGACATGCAGTATTCACTACCTCAGCCCAGAAATATTCTGGGAGAGATGTGTTACTCAACAAGGTCCTTCAAGCCTCTATGAGAATCCTATTCTTCCTCTCAGCAATTCCATTTTACCGAGATATTCTTGGATAAGAAAATTCTTGGTGAATCCCCTGCTCTTCACAGAACCTTGTCATGATATCAGACTGAAATTTAGTCTCATGATCACTTCTAATTTTGACTAAAATACTGTCCAATTCATTTTGAATTTGCTTGACAAATGTCTTGAAGACATCAATGGTTTCAGACTTTTTCTTCAAAAAAACCAAACAAATCTGGAAACGTCATCAACAACCACAAGTATGTAGACTTTCCTACCTAGACTATGAACTGACATATGACCAAACAAGTAAATATGCAAGAGGTATAAACATCTCACAGAGTCTTTGAACTCAATGCTTTTGAAAGAAGCTTTGGTCTGCTTGCCCTTTTAGCATGCATAACAAATGCCTTCTTTACTGCATTTCATTTTAGGATCATTCCTAACTAGCTTTTCACTAAAGATTTTGTCAATTATCTTATAGTTCAAATGAGCTAGTCTCTTGTGTCATTGGACACAGTATGAGACTTTCTCATTTGCAACTAGACATATAGGAGAGTCTATATCTAAGCATAGAAAATTTAAACAATAGACATTCTCACTCCTAGTGTCTGTCAAGATGACCTCTTGGTCACTCAACCTCTTAATATAGCACTTAACATTGTGGAATATTATGTCATAGTCAAGATTATAGAGTTGGCTTATGCTTATCAGGTTGCGTTGCAATCCTTCCACATAACCTACTTTTGTGATAGTGACTATGTCATTTGTGATCTTATCATAACCTCTAGTGACTCCTCTGTTTGATCCACCAAAGATCACATTGGGTCCATCTTTCACTGGATTGTACTCCATCAAGATGCTCCTTGTTCCAATCATGTGCCTGGAACATTCACTGTCCAAGTACCATATAGGGGTATGGGCACTTGGACTAACCTGCAAGACATCATATAGTTTACCTTAGGACCCCAATAGGTATTAGGTCATAGGTTCTGATTAGTTTGAAAAAAGACTTGTCTACCAGTAGCTTTTCTGACTGGTGGACTAACTATTACTCTAGCCGCACTGGGATTATGCAAGCAATCTATGGCATAGTGGCCCACTTTCCCACAACATCAGCACTCATGAATGTTGTATCTTCTTTTTTGAGCTGTTCTGCTAGCTGTGCTGACAACAACTCTCCGACTAAAAGGAACAACAACAGCCTTTCTCAGGTTCCTTTCAGCTAGGATCTGGCTGAAGGTAAGTCTTCTAGTAGACTTATTTGGCCTGCTCTGAATGCCATCTACAACATTCTTCTTTGTAAAAGACATGCTTTTGATAGAATCAAAATAGTCAAATCAGGCTTGCTGATAGACTGACCGTTGGCCAGAGTCATTGCTGGATGGCCTGAAAATATAGCTGCAGCCACATTCTTGAGAGTGGGAGCTAGATCACCAAACCCAAATAGTCCATGATGGGCCATTTCAATTTCTTCATGGGCTGCCTTGAAGGCACTCATCTCCTGAAAGCTTATGGTTGCCTACCTAAATCACCTAGAGGGGGGGGAGAATATGTGAATTGTGCGTCTTTTTGCAGAATAAAAAATTACAAACTGAAAGAAATAGTGCTTAATCACCTAGAGGGGGGGTGAATAGGTGTACTTTTTTCTTTTTACTTTAAAGGCAGACAAACTGTTTTGTACTTTAAGCAGCCAATGCAAATTCTACAGCTATCACAAAACAGCAACCACAGAAACAAACATTCACAGAGTGCACACAGTGTTTATAGTGGTTCCCCAAGATCTGGGTACATCCACTTTCCACCTTCACCTATCTAGTAGTGTACTAGATTCGGCCTAACTTCTGCACTTCTCCTCAGATCCTCAGATCTTACAGCTCAGAACCCCAAACAGGTTCCTACAACTCAGAGTGTCCCCACTCCTACAACTCAGGCACAAAGTCATACCACTCAGTCTTCAACAAGACCTACACTCAGGCTAAACAACCCTACCTCGGGCTTCAACAAGGCCTACACTCAGAGAATTGAATCTCCTACACTCAGGCTCAAAAGCCCTACCTCAGCCTTTATAAATTTAGGCTTACAACTCAGATCCCTTAGGATCCTACAAAAAGATAATAAAAAGTTTTTAGATCACCACTCAGTTTGAGAGAATGAAGAGGGCAACCTTCTTGATCAGTTCTTGATAGCACTGATTCCTGAGATCAACTTTGTCTTTGCTTTCTTCAAGACTTCTTGAGTCTGAACTCAGTAAAGATGATCTTCTTGAAGTAGACTGGCTGTCAACTTCCTTCTTAGGATGGAGAATTAAATCTGGATCCTACTTTGCAGTCTGGTTCAGAAACTGCTTCTTAAGAGATTTGATTAACAAGTCTCTTTCTTGACTTCAATTACTGGAGTTCTCTCTCTCTCCAAGTAAATCTGAAGTTTCTTCAAAATACTGATTTACAGTTTTCTCTGGATCTGTCTTGATCTTCTTAACCTTCGGATTGATTGATTTATTGATTGATGATTGATTGATCCTTTGATTGTGATCGATTGCTCTTCTGTTGAAGGAGAAATGCCTTTATATAGACTTCCTCCAAGGTAACCGGCTGATTCGGTTTCTAACGAACTTCTAACAGCTCTGACAGTTGTAGTAGACCGGCTGAAATGGCAGCTGTCAAGTCATCCAGTCACTTCTTGAAATCACTGTCTCTGTCTGAAAGTGTCGAGACTGATCTTCATTATGTGTCGACACAAATAGACCAAGTGTCGACACAAGTGGACTAAGTGTCGACACAAGCCTTGGTGGTGTCGACACAACTCCTTGTGTTGTTGTAATATCTTCTCGACACTACTTCTTCCGAATGTGTCGACACAGATTCTGTGTGTCGACACAAGCCTTCTGTTGAATGTGTCGACACTGATTCTGTGTGTCGACACAAGTACTTCTTCTTTAACACTTAGTTGAATTCTGATGTGTGTTGACACATCTCCTTTGTGTCGACGCATGCCTTCTTGTGTTGAAACTTGCTGAGTGTCGACACATCTCCTTTGTGTCGACACAAGAACTTCTTTTACTTTAACTTTGGTGAAGCTTTGATGTGTGTCGACACAAGTCCTGTGTGTCGACACAGTTGATGTTGACTAAGCTCTAGTGTGTTGACACAGCTTCCTGGTGTCGACACATTGGTTGTAGACTAAGCTTCTCTAGGTGTCGACACTGCCTCTAAGTGTCGACTTGGATTATGTTGATAATTCTTCATAGTGTGTCAACACTGCCTGTATGTGTCGACACTTTTCTTCTGGTGTCGACTCTGCCTTTCCTGGTGTCGACACAGATACTCCAAGTGTCGACACAGCTTCTCTAGGTGTCGACACAAGCCTTCATAAGTGTCGACACTACATCTCTAGGTGTCGACACATGGACTTAGAAACTTTTCTACATTTCCTGCAATTACTTAACCTGCACATATAAACTCAAAGCACATCAAATACACCTTGATGTATATCATTGAGTAGGGTGAGACTTCTTCAAATCTGGTACACATTTTCCAATGTACCTAACAATCTCCCCCTATTTGGAGAAGTCATAACCCTTAGTCAATGATATACACCATTCATAACAAATACTCAATATGATGTATAACAGTATTATATGTCAGGGTAAACACTTAACAAAACATGTATAAACAATTTTCTCAGAATAACAATGTAATAGATTGAACATTAAACATTGTTTTGATACAACTACCAATAGTTTCATTAATCAAAATTTTACATGGATTTTAATGCAAATGATTACAAAGTTGTAAACTTAAGAAAATTCTATTCTATGGCTATTCTGGCTCCTTGATAACAATGCCCTTTCCATATTGAATCTTGGCTTGAACTGGAGCATCATTGTGATCAGCAGGCTTCTTGCCCTTAAGATCTTTCTTCTTCTATTCTTCAGCCCTTATCTTTTGTCTCTCAAAATAATGATAAGTCTTGGGTAAATACTTGATAGGCTCCTGTGCATTAGGAGGTAGCTTCCCTAGTTTAGCCTTTATTCTGTACTGTACAATAGCCTCTTGCCTGGCTTCATGTTTTCTCGATTTTTGGTCAGAATACCATTTAACCCTCTCTGG
Source organism: Platanthera guangdongensis (assembly GCA_039583875.1). NCBI lineage: Eukaryota > Viridiplantae > Streptophyta > Magnoliopsida > Asparagales > Orchidaceae > Platanthera > Platanthera guangdongensis. The sequence goes on from CM077156.1 coordinate 114,285,860, forward strand.
GAAATTATCCTTTGCAGCCTTCCAAGCAGTCAGAATAATATTTCTAGAAGTTGAGCTCCACTGTTCAAAATCAGGCCTTAACTCTGCCTGTTCTCTGAACCTCTTCTTAGATAATTGAGCTTCTTGCTCTTTTAATACTGCCTCTGGCACAGGCTGTACTACTTTCTCAATGATCATATTTTGAGCACCTTCTGGAGGGCTATACATAGATTGTATCTCTTGATGTATCATTTCAAAATCTGCTGGAGGGTAGATCACTTGAGCAACTTCAGCTGGCTCACCTCCAAAATATGCAGGATTTATCCCAGATTCTGCTACATTATCATCATTACACAAGGGTGGATATCCAAGAGTAGCTCTGATGCTGTTTGAAATCCATTTAGCATGGTCAGAGCCTGCTTTGACTAATACCCTCTCCCCCTTTATGACTTCTCTTTCTATATGATCCCTAAGATCATCCTTCTGAAATCTGATCTGAGCATTCAGATAGTTAACATCATCTTTATAAAAAGGTTTTAACTTTTGGAGCTTTTCAGTAATAGCCTTTTGAGAATCTTCAATTACAGTTTTTACAGCAGTTAGACTTTCTTGTAATTGCTTGTCAAACTCAGCCGTGGCAGCAGTCCTTGCTGCAGTTTGAGCAGCTGCAATATTCTATATTTCAGTTACTATCACATTATGTGATTCAGTTAAATTGTCATTCATTCTAATCTGATTCTCAAGAACATATCCTTGTTTCACTGCCATATCATCAACCTGTGTCTTTATCTTCTCTTGATGAGTAGCTAGATATACCACTGCATTGCCTCCTTTGTGGAAACAATCAGTCATTTCTTTCTTATTCAGATTAACTTCAAATCTTATAGATTTGATATCTTGAGCCAGATCAAATTGAAGTGATTTATGTTCATATATTTTTTCTAGAGCCTTTCTTTGCTCATCCATTTTGATCTGCAAAGCCACCAATAATGAACTATATTCAGCAGTTGGAGCTTGTTGTGGAGCCACAGTTTGCAATGCTTTCTTGTAACTCTGGCTTCTTCTCTTGAAGACCATGAGCTTTCTTTTCTTGGCTCTAGCAGTTTCTTCATCCTCAGAAGCAGAAGTACTGGCAATGTCTACTCTATCTTTAGGACTAGGATGCAAGTCTTGTGTAGTCTTAGGTAACTCCCCCTGCACACTTTGCTCCTTATTCTCATTTCTTGCAATCTCCCCTTGAAACTCTACATGCTCCCCCTCAAGATGGACCTTCTCCCCCTCAAAAGCTGCTTTCTCTCCCTGAAAATCAGTCTATAATAAATCAGGGAACAACTCTTCTAGAGTAAACTCCTATTGAGTAAGGACTGGAGAATCTCTTATCTCAGGAGCATTATCAGCAACTAATGTGTCCTCCATGACAACATCTTGTGGTTGACTATGTAACTGAGTTTGCTGATCAACATCAAGTAATGAGTCAGTCAATACTTCATCCTCAATATTGAAAATTGATTGATTAACTTCATTGATTACATCAAGAATTGTTTGGGTTGCTCTTTCACTGTCTAAGTGAGTTGGCTCATCCACATGTTGAGGCTCCCCCTGGAGTGGATCCAGGTGGATTGGGCTAGCAGATGGTAGCTCCCACTACCTCTGGGCATCTTCAGTTCTTGTTGGTGACTGTCCAGTATTTCCAGCCTCTCCATCATCAGAACTAAAAACTACTTGCCTTCTGAGCTACTGGATGATTCAGGAGCCACTATGGCTCTCTTCTTCTTCTTTTGAGGTGTATCCTTCTCTGTTATAGGCATTTCTTTAGTTAACACCCTATCCTATCTTGAGATTATTCTGATGTCCATTTTTCTCATGTGGTTTATCTTAGAACCAGCAGCATGGTTCATGACTTCTGGAATACTTCCAGCTAAGTATAAACTCATAATTCTACCCAGATTGGGCTTCTTCAGACTTTCCTTAATCTTGTCAAACATCACTGCTGACCAATCAGTTTTGAGTTTGAAAATGATCCTTGAAATTAAACTGAACATGTGAGTTGATATTCTATCATGCCCACCTGGCTTGCTCAGAATTACCTTTCCTACTATTTCAGACAAGAACTTGCCCTGCATGTTCATGCCTTTCCTATTAAAGACCGATCCAATCTTCATGCTTGAAGCTAGTCAACACCATTGCAGTGCCTCCCTTATCTTGGATGCAGGTACATCTTCCTCTTCTTTAGTTCTAGGTAGATGTAGAACTTTTCTTAGACTTTTCTGGGTGACTTTCACCTTAACTCCATGGACTTTGGATTTAATCTTAAGACCAGTTTCAGCAAGGGTAGCTGCACTAAAGAATTCGAGGACCTCCTTCTTCCAAATCTTGATTGGCTCTGAAACTAAATACTCTAACCCAGTCTCTGCAACTAGGGTTACAACACCTTCAATTTCTGGTTCCGCGTCGTCAAAGACATGTCGCACTAGCTCATAACCTTCATTGATGTTCTCTTCTAGCTTGGCCGCCATTAGGGTTTGGAGAAATTTTTAATTTAGAGAAGAGAGATGTCGACACACAAGTTTGGTCTCGAAACTATGGTGAGTGTGTCGACAAACAATGGTGAAGACCTATTTATACCTTTCTAAAATCGAAGGTGAAACGGCGCGTCCAAATACTTGAAATGTGTCGACACTGTTGAAAAGTGTCGACACTTACTTCTAATGTCTCGACAACAATGTGTCGACACAAATATAGTCGACAGAATATATGTGTCGACACTTATACATCTCAGCTCGACGATTAGTCAAAACTCTACTCGACGAAATTAGTGATAAATCTAAGTGTCGACACCACCCTGGATGTGTCGACACCTACTCTGGATGTGTCGACGCTAATTCTCTGAAGTGTCGACACTGACTATCTAGATGTGTCAACACCATTTCTCTGAAATGTCGACACCACTTCAATGTGTCGACACAGACAACTCCTTGCGTCGACACCATTTTACTTAGCCAATTTTTTTAAACTATTCTAAGTTTAACATTCCTAATTCAATTTTAAACTTATTGAATTTGATTTCATCTAGGGGCTTAGTAAACATATCAGCTATCTGATTATCTGTTTTAACATATTCTAGGGAAATGTCCTCTTTTTCTACATGTTCTCTAAGAAAATGGTATTTAATTTATATGTGCTTAGTCCTACTATGTGAGACAGGATTATTTGCAATAGAAATGACACTTGTAGAATCACAAAATAAAGGTGTTCTACTTACTTGAATACCATAGTCTTCTAGCTGATGTTGTATCCACAAAAGTTGTGCACAGCAACTTCCTGCAGCAACATATTCTGACTCAGCTGTGGAGATGGCCACACTGGTCTGCTTCTTACTGCTCCAAGACACCAGCCTTCCACCTAGAAATTGACAGGTTCCTGTCGTACTCTTCCTATCTTTCTTGCAGCCTGCAAAATCTGCATCTGAAGAACCTGTCAGTACAAAATCTCCATTCCTAGGGTATTAAAGGCCTAGATAATGTGTGCCCTTAAGATATCTCAAAATTATTTTGACTGCAGTCAGATGAGATTCTTTAGGGCATGCTTGGTACCTAGCACAGACACATGTAGCATACATGATATCTGGTCTACTAGCAGTCAAATATAGTAGGGAGCCAACTATCCCTCTATACAAAGTTTCATCTACAGGTTTCCCTGCATCATCTTTGCTTAGAGACATGTTTGACCCCGTAGGAGTTTTCATGGTAGTGGATGATTCCATACCATACTTCTTTATCAACTCTAGGGTGAACTTAGACTGGCATATGGACAGGCCATCTTCAGTTTGTCTTACTTGGAGACCCAAGAAGAACTTAAGTTCCCCCATACTGCTCATTTCAAATTTTCCTTGCATAAGTTTTGCAAACTTTCTGCAAAGATTACTTTCTGTAGACCCAAATATTATGTCATCTACATATATTTGGACTAGAATAATCTTGCCTTTAGATTCCCTAAGGAATAGAGTCTTGTCTATTTTCCCACTTGAGAATTTATTCTCAATGAGGAAACTAGACAGGGTTTCATACCAAGCCCTTGGGGCTTGTTTTGACAGACACAAAGCCTTCCTAAGTCTATATACATAATCAGGTTTGAGAGAATCAACAAAACCTGATGGCTGCTCTACATAGACTTCTTCCTTTAGATCTCCATTTAGGAAAGCTGACTTAACATCCATTTGGAATACCTTAAACCCTTGATATGTTGCATAGGCAAGGAACATCCTGATTGCCTCCAGTCTTGCTACTGGAGCAAAGGTTTGATCAAAATCAATACCTTCTTCCTGCCTATATCCTTTTGCAACAAGTCTAGATTTATTCTTTATAATGATTCCATTCTCATCCAACTTGTTCCTAAAGATCCACTTAGTTTCAATGATGTTGTGGTCCTTTGGTTTAGAAACTACCTCCCAGACTTTGCATCTTTTGAACTGATTCAGCTCCTCTTGCATGACATCAATCCAATGAGAGTCTAGAATTGCTTCTTCAAATTTCTTTGGCTCTACTTGGGATAGGAAGCTGGAGTAAAGAACTGTACTCAGATTTTTGCCTCTTGCTTGCACTCCTTGTCTAGGATCACCAATTATTTGATTGGCAGGATGACCCTTTAAGTGTCTATTTGCTGGAGGTAGTCTGTCTTCAGGTTGTACACCTCCAGCCTCTTCATTTAGCTGCACCTATTGGTCTTCTTATGTATCTAGAGAGTCTTGTACTCCCCCTGGACAACAGCCACCATTTTCCACTTGCTGAGTTGCAGTAGAACCTTCTGTAATGGTAAGCTTGTCCATCCTATCAGTTATACCTGTAGAGCTGCAAACACTACTTGGCAATTCACAGTTAATGAGTCTTGCTTCATCAAAGACTACATGTACAGACTCTTCTACAACTTGAGTAACCAAGTTGTAGACCCTATAAGCCTTACTATTGTTGTTTTACCCATCAAAGATTCCCTCTTGGGATTTGGCAGCAAACTTGGTTAGATAAGACTTGTCATTGTTAAGTATATAGCACTTGCAACCAAAGATACTAAAATAGGATAAATTTGGTTTTCTGCCCTTCACAATCTCATAGGGAGTCTTTTTGTGGCACTTGGTGATAGAAGCCATATTGATCACATGACATGCAGTATTTACTGCCTCAGCCTAGAAATATTCTGGGAGAGAAGTGTCACTCAATAGGGTTCTACCAGCCTCTATCAATGTTCTATTCTTCCTTTCAGCAATACCATTTTGCTGAGGTGTTCTCGGTGAGGAAAATTCCTGAAAAATCCCAAATTCTTCACACAGTTTTGTCATACTTTCAGACTGAAATTCAGTGCCATGGTCACTTCTGATTTTGACCACTGTACTGTCTAGCTCATTCTGAATTTGTTTAACAAAACTATATAAGATACTTGAGTTTTCGGATTTTTGTCTTAGGAAGAACACTCAGGAATATCTTGAATAGTCATCTACTACCACAAATGTGTAGACTTTCCTACCTAGACTGTGAACTGGCATAGGACCAACTAGATCCATATACAAGAGTTATAGACACCTCACAGAATCCTTATTCTCAAGGCTATGAAAGGTGGATTTGGTCAGCTTGCCTTTTTGACAAGCTGAGCATATCTCATCCTTTATACACTTAACTTGAGGACCATTCCTCACTAACTCTTTGCTAAAGATTGGCCAATTGTCTTATAGTTAAGATGAGTCAGCCTCTTGTGCCATTTAACACAATGTGAGACTCTCTCATCGGCTACAAGACAAATAAGAGAAACATTGTTCTCATACACAAAGTGAAGACAATAAACATTTCTCTTCCTATATCCTGTCAAAATGATCTTTTGATCACTTGACCTTTTGATATGACAACCATTCTTGACAAATGAGATGTCATATCCTAAATCACTCAGCTGACTTATACTAATGAGGTTGGTTTTCAAACCCTTAACATAAGCCACTTGAGTAATTGTAATCTGATTACTAGAAATGTTACCAAATCCCTTGATGATTCCTTTTTCTGAACCACCAAATGTTACTTTAGGGCCATCCTTGATAGGTGTGTAGTCCTTTAGCAACCCCCTAGTTCCAGTCATGTGTCTGGAACATCCACTGTCCAAGTACCATATAGGGGCATGGCCACTTGGACTAACCTGCAAAACAGATTACTTAACCTTAGAATCCAAATAACTCTTGGGTCCTTAGTGCAAGTTAGTCTGACTTTTAACAAAACTACCTGTAGCTCTTCTAGCATGCAGTTTGCTACTCTCCTTGACACTTGAATTGTGCCAACAATCTAAGGCAAAGTGGTTTATCTTGCCACAACACCAGCACTCAAACCTATTGTACCTTTGTTTAGGTACTACCCTGGCTAAATTTTCTACAGCAGGATTCTTGTTTTGTGCTGGGGCTTTGCCCTTAGATTTGGATCTAGCAGTCCAGGCAGGTTTTTTAAACCCTAATCCAGCCTTACCCTTTTGAGGTACAAACTCATCTATCAAGGGTAAAACAGATTTATGTTTAGAAAAACTTGCAACTATCTCTTACTCCTTCTAAAGTCTAACCTCTAAATTTCTAATCTGATCATTTTTTAAATTGATTGTGCTCATTTGAATAACATTTATGTTTTTCAATCTGGCAATCTCATTCAGTTTTTGATCTAACAACATGTCTGAATCAGCAGCAGCCAATTTAAGACTAGCAATCTCCTTTGCCTGAGTTTTGGCCAAGGTTTTGCTTTTCTTCAAGCCCTGCAACAAGTCCCTATATTCATCAATTAACTGATGAATATCTCCTTCAGATTCAGACCCACCCACATCACTTGATGCAGATGTATCTGATTCTGACTCAGTATAATAAATTGAACTAGAAGAATAACTTTGTACCTTACTTGGTCCAGGCTGATCCTGGTTCTTGTCTCCTTCAGATAAAGCCATCAGTCCCTTGCACTGATGGTCCTCATGCTTATAAATTGAGTTCATTAGCTGCATGAACTCATCTTCTTCCTCTTCAGCAAATAATCCAATGTAGGCTTCAGCTTCAGATTCTATTTCTGAAGATGACTGATCTATCAGACTCTTTTCTTTCTTAGCAACAAAGGACTTTTCCTTTTTGCTCTTAACCTGAGTCTTCTTTTTATCAGCTGACTCCTTCCTCTTTTCAGGACAGTCAGCCACTACATGTCCCTGTCTATTGCAGCAATAGCACACAATCTTTGAGGATGTAGCTTTGCTTGGCTTGGACCTTCTTCTGTCATTCCTGGATGACTTTCTCTTCTGATAGTAGTCATCTTTTGGCTGAGAAGTGGAAGGCTTAGACCTCCACTGCTTCTTCTTCAGAAATTTTTGAAAATGCCTATTAAAGCAGCAAAGTCTTCATCACTTTCACTGCTATCTGAATTCTTGCTATCTGAATTATCTGTGACAGCCTCAGCAATTATTTAAGGTGGAGATGGAGACTTGCTTCTATACTTCTTAGTGGCTTTAGTCTTGAAGGCCACAGACTTTTCCTTGTGCTCCACTCTAGTATTCTTCTCTTCCTCCTTTCTAGCCATTAACTGCATCTCATAAGATAGCAGTTTTCCAAACAAAGTTGGAGGAGGTATATCAACTAGTTTGGCCACTTCCCTAATGACACAAATCTTGGTGTCCCAGTCCTCAGTCAGAGATCTTAAGAACTTGTCATTCAGCTCATAGTTGCTGAAATCTCTTCCATAGGACATCAATTCATTAACTATCCTATAGAACTTCTTGTAACATTCTGTAATGCTATCAAACTTTCGTTGTCTGAAGCTTTCATATTCCTGATTTAACAAGGACTTCCTATCTTGTCTTACTTCTTCTAAACCCTCCATATAGACTATTAATGTGTCTCACATTTCTTTAGAGGTTTTACAATGAATTAAGTTCTGAAATGTTGCATCATCAATGGCACTAACAATTATATTCTAGGCTCTCTTGTCCATATTGGCCAGAATGATTTCATCTTTAGTCATTTCAGAAAAGTCCTTGGGAGTTTTCTGATTTGCATCCAGAATGGATACCTTCATTGGCACATATGGGCCTTCCTTGACTGTAATATATATCCTTGGGTCAGAAGCTTCCATAAAGAGTCTAACCCTCACTTTCCATATGCCAAATATATCTTTTCTACATATTGGCAATTTCATGGACCCCACCTCTTTGTGATTTTCACTAGAACCCATTTTCTTGATTCTTGTTTGTTCTGAATCTGCCTACAGGATCTTACTCAGACTATTAAGTCCCTTTTTGAGTAACCTAGCTCTGATACCACTTGAAAGAAATAGTGCCTAACCACCTAGAGGGGGGGTGAATAAGTGTACTTTTTCTTTTTACTTTAAAGGCAGACAAACTGTTTTGTACTTTAAGCAGCCAATGCAAATTCTACAGCTATCACAACCCAGCAACTACAGAAACAAACATTCACAGAGTGCACACAGTATTTATAATGGTTCCCCAAGGTCTTGGTACATCCACTTTCCCCCTTCGCTTATCTAGTAGTGTACTAGATTCGGCCTAACTTCTGCACTTCTCCTCAGATCCTCAGATCTTACAGCTCAAAACCCCAAACAGTTTCCTACAACTCAGAGTGTCCCCACTCTTACAACTCAGGCACAAAGCACTACCACTCAGTCTTCAACAAGACCTACACTCAGGCTAAACAGCCCTACCTCAGCCTTCAACAAGGCCTACACTCAGAGAATTGAATCTTCTATACTCAGGCTCAAAAGCCCTACCTCAGCCTTTATAAATTTAGGCTTACAACTCAGATCACTTAGGATCCTACAAAAAGATAATAAAACGTTTTTAGATCACCACTCAGTTTGAGAGAATGAAGTGGGCAACCTTCTTAATCAGTTCTTGATAGCACTGATTCCTAAGATCAACTTTGTCTTTGCTTTCTTCAAGGCTTCTTGAGTCTGAACTCAGTAAAGATGATCTCCTTGAAGTAGACCGACTGGCAACTTCCTTCTTAGGATGGAGAATTAAATCTGGATACTACTTTGCAGTCTGGTTCAGAAACTGCTTCTTAAGAGATTTGATTAACAAGTCTCTTTCTTGACTTCAATTACTGGAGTTCTCTCTTTCTCCAAGTAAATCTGAAGTTTCTTCAAAAAACTGATTTACAGTTTTTTGGATCTGTCTTGATCTTCTTAACCTTCTGATTGATTGATTTATTGATTGATGATTGATTGATCCTTTGATTGTGATCGATTGCTCTTCTGTTGAAAGAGAAAGGCCTTTATATAGACTTCCTCCAAGGTAATCGGCTGATCCGGTTTCTAACGAACTTCTGACAGCTCTAACAGTTGTAGTAGACCGGCTGAAATGACAGCTGTCAAGTCATCCAGACACTATTTGAAATCACTGTCTCTATCTGAAAGTGTCGAGACTAATCTTCATTATGTGTCTACACAAATAGACCAAGTGTTGACACAAGTGGACAAAGTGTCAACACTAGCCTTGGTGGTGTCGACACAACTCCTTGTGTTGTTGTAACAGCTTCTCGACACTGCTTCTTCAGAATGTGTCGAAACTGATTCTGTGTGTCGACACAAGCCTTCTGTTGAATGTGTAGACACTGATTTTGTGTGTCGACACAAGTACTTCTTCTTTAACACTTAGTTGAATTCTGCTGTGTGTCGACACATCTCCTTTGTGTCGACACATGCCTTCTTGTGTTGAAACTTGCTAAGTGTCGACACATCTCCTTTGTGTCGACACAAGAACTTCTTTTACTTTAACTTTAGTGAAGCTTTGTTGTGTGTCGACACAAGTCATGTGTGTCGACACAAGTCCTGTGTGTCGACACAGTTGATGTTGACTAAGCTCCAGTGTGTTGACACAGCTTCCTGGTGTCGACACATTGGATGTCGACTAAGATTCTCTGGGTGTCGACACTGCCTCTAAGTGTCAACATGGATTATGTTGATAATTCTTCATAGTGTGTCGACACTGCCTGTATGTGTCGACACTTTTCTTCTGGTGTCGACTCTACCTTTCCTGGTGTCGACACAAATACTCCAAGTGTCGACACAGCTTCTCTAGGTGTCGACACAAGCCTTCATAAGTGTCGACACTGCATCTCTAGGTGTCGACACATGGACTTAGAAACTTTTCTTCATTTCCTGCAATTACTTAACCTGCTCATATAAACTCAAAGCACATCAAATACACCTTAATGTATATCATTGAGTAGGGTGAGGCTTATTCAAATCTGGTACACATTTTCCAATGTACCCAACACAAACCAAAGCACAGATCTATCTACCAATTAAACACAGACGAGGCAAGATTTATAGTGGTTCCCCAACCTTGGGCACATCCACTTTCCCTCACTGATCTAGCAATACACTAGACTCGGCTACTCCACTATCTCGGATTGAAAATCAATCCTACCCTCGGAACAACGTTCCTACAAACTCGATCTAGAAAACAGATCTACACTCGGAAGATGAAACTTCATACAATATCAGAGTTGAAAAACTCCTACACTCGGAGAAAACTTCTCCTACAATAATGAAATAAAATGTGTAGAAATACAAACAATGAATCTTGTCAGATCTGCAAGTAATCGGCCAGGATCTTCTTCTTCTAGACTTTTCGGCTTTATCAGATAGGTGAAGAAAACCTCGGCAAAATCAGATCTGGATCTTCTTGACTTTACACGATCGAATAGAGGATGAAGAGTTGAGCGGAAATCTCGATCTGTAAAATATTCTTAATCTGAATCCTCTAAAAATGAAAACCATAGCCGGTCGAGAATCTGCGATGGAGACGATGGCGGTTTTCGTTTCTTGGAGAGAGAGAGAGGAGACAGAAAGCGGCAGCAAAAACTTCTTAAAAAATAATCTTCTTAAAATTTAGAATTGTAAGGGTTTGTCGGTTTAGACAAGACCTTTTATATGAGAGGAGAAGATTAGACATAAGTGAGTCATTATGAGAGACACGTGTACCAATCACGTCAAAGTTTATGAATAAGACCGTTATTTTGGACTTAAAGAATTTTCGAAAAAGTCAAAGTAAAATACTCGAGATGTAACAGACTACTCGAGTACGTGCAACACTACTCGAGTAGGTAGAAGATGACTACTCGAGTATATGAGAAAAACCACTCGAGTATATTAGAAAAACTACTCGAGAGAGAATGAGATGATTACTCGAGTACATGGAGTCAACTACTCGAATAAATAAGAAGAAATGGAAATCAGCTACTCGAGTAACAAGAATACTATACTCGAGTACTTGAGTACTTACACGAGAGGTGGAGTAAATTACTCGAGTAAAAGAAATACTACTCGAGTATATAAGAATGAACTACTCTAGTATATAAGAGACTACTCGAGTCATAGACTTAGAAAATTTCTGGAACTGGAAAACAGAAATACTCGAGTATAGAAGTTGAACTACTCGAGACAAATAGAACTACTCGAGTATATGAAGATGACTACTCGAGTAATTCACTTAGAGAAATTTTCTGGAATGGAATCCTGGATTACACGAGTATAAACACTGGACTACTCGAGTAGTAGATGAACTACTCGAGTACATGACTTAGACTACTCGAGTAAGTGAGAACTACACGAGAGTCAGAATTCAACTACTCGAGACAGAAGATAGAACTACTCGAGTATATAAGATGGCTACTCGAGTATTTAACTTAGAAAAATTTGAGAAGAGAATTTCTGTAAAACGAGAGGAGAAAAGAAACTACTCGAGTAGTTGTCTTAACTACTCGAGAGCCATAATTGAACTACTCGGGATAAATCTTAACTACTCGAGTAGGAGTATTATTACTCGAGTATGAACTCAGTAACTTACTCGAGTAAGTAAAGAACTACTCGAGTACTTTACTTGGTCTCGTCCAGCGACTTCGTGAAAATGTCTGCAATTTGCCTATCTGTAGGGACATATTGAAGGTCTATGTCCCTATGCTCCACATGCTCCCGGATGAAGTGGTAACTTAGCTCTATATGCTTTGTACGGCTGTGCGAGACTGGGTTGTTGGCTATTGCTATTGCGCTGGAAGAGTCGCAAAACAATGGAATCTTTTCAAACTTCATGTTGTAGTCCTCAAACTGATTCTTTATCCAGAGTAACTGTGCACAATAACTGCCTGCAGAGATGTACTCTGACTCAGCCGTTGAGATTGCCACACAGTTTTGCTTCTTGCTACTCTAGGAGATAAGTGTTCTTTCAAAGAATTGACATGTCCCGGAAGTGCTTTTCCTGTCGTCTTTGCTCCCTGCAAAATCTGCATCTGAAAAACCTATTAGTTCGTTGTCATTACTTCTTGGGTACCATAAGCCAAGATTTGGTGTACCTTTAAAGTATCTCAGAATCCGCTTTGCAGCAGCGTAGTGAGATTCCTTAGAGTTCACCTGAAATCTAGCACAGACATATGTTGAGAACATTATGTCAGGTCTACTTGCAGTAAGGTAGAACAAGGATCGAATAATGCTTTTGTACTTGGTTTCATCAAAAGGTTTCCCTTTTTCATCCTTGTCCAGAGATATAGTTGAACCCATTGGAGTCCTCATCGAGGTTGCGTTCTCTATTCCGAATTTCTTAATCAGCTCTTTGGTGAACTTGGTCTGTGAGACAAAAATTCCATCTTCAGATTGTTTCACTTGAAGCCCTAAGAAATACTTCAGCTCGCCCATACTACTCATTTCAAACTTCCCTTGCATAAGTTTTGAAAACTTCTTACAGAGGTTGTCATCCATAGAGCCAAAAGTAATGTCGTCGACATAGATTTGCACTAGCAAAATCTTGCCTTTAATTTCCCTAAGAAATAATTTCTTGTCTATCTTTCCCCTTGTGAACTTGTTCTCAAGTAGAAAGCTAGACAACATCTCATATCAAGTTTGAGGAGCTTGTTTCAGACCATATAACGCTTTATGCAGTAAATAAACATAATCAGGAAAGTTAGAATCAACGAAACCTGGAGGTTGTTCCACATACACCTCTTCCTCTATATCACCATTAAGGAAGGCAGACTTCGCGTCCATCTGGTAGACAGTGAAGCCTTTGAGTGCAGCATATGCTAGAAATAACCTTATTGCCTCCAGCCTTGCCACTGAAGCGTACATCTGGTCGAAGTCGATTCCTTCTTCTTGACAATAGCCTTTTGCGACAAGTTTGACCTTGTTCTTTACTATCGTTCCATCCTCGTCCATCTTGTTCCTGTAGACCCATTTTGTCGCAATGATGTTCTTACCTTTGGGTCTTGGAACAAGCTTCCATACTTTGCAGCGCTTGAACTGGTTTAGTTCTTCTAACATTGTCATTATCCCCGATGCGTCTGAGTTTGCTTCCCCAAACTTCTTTGGTTCAACCTGCGAGAGAAAACTTAAATATAGATTCTCATTAGTTGTACCTCTTCGAGTTCTGACACCATCCCGGGGATCTCCTATGATTTGTTCCATGGGATGATCCTTCAGGTGTCTGAGCTCTAGATTCCTTGCATCTGGATTGTCTTCTATCACTGGAGTGACTTTTTCAACTTGGATGACTTCTTCATCTTGATCATCAACCTCTCCAATAAGGGTTGGAGTGGTGATCTTAATGAACTTTTCACCTTTATCTTCGGACGGTAAATCCAAGCTAATTTCTTTCAGCTTTGCACATGCATCTTCAATAAGCACACTAGAAGAGTTGCTTTACAGCAAACTCGTCTCATCAAATACAACATATATCGATTCTTCCATGACCAGGGTTTTTCTATTAAAGATCCTATATGCCTTACTATAGCTACTATAACCTACAAAAATACCTTCAAAACTCTTTTCGCTAAACTTAGTAGTATGATACTTTCCATTGTTGAGCACGAAGCATTTACAGCCAAAAATTCTAAAATATGAGACTGTTAGTTTCCTGCCCTTCAAAAGTTCGAAAGGTGTCTTATCGTGGTTTTTGTTTATGTGGGCTCGATTTTGCACGTGGCATGCAGGGTTGACGGCTTCAGCCCAAAAATATTCCGGAAGTGAAGCATCACTCAACATGGTCCTGCATGCCTCTATGAGTGTTCTATTCCTTCTCTCAGCCACTCCATTTTGTTGAGGAGTGCGAGGAGAGGAAAACTCATGAAAGATACCCAGGCTTTCATAAAATTCTGTCATTGCCCCAGATTTAAACTCTGTTCCATTGTCACTTCTGATTTTGACTATGGAGTAGTTTTATTCATTCTGGACTTGCCTGACAAAATTAGTAAAGATGTTGAAGGTATCTGACTTGTGTTTCAGAAAGAACACCCACGCAAAGCGCGAGTAATCATCAACAATTACTAATGTATAATCCTTACCTCCCAAACTTCTAATTTGCAGTGGACCAAACAAGTCTATATGCAGTAAATGAAGACATCTATTAGAATCCTTGCCAATAACGCTTTTAAAGATAGCTCTTGTTTGCTTGCCTTTTACACATGCATGACAAGGTCTATCTTTGATGTACTTGACATTTGGGGCATCACGTACTAAGTTCATTGAAAATAACTTATTAATAGTTTTGGAATTAATATGTGCTAGTCTCTTGTGTCATTGGTCACCAAGAGACGCACTATCTTTTGCGAAAAAGCACACTGGTGTCGAAGAATCTATACAAATGAAATTCAAGTAAAAAATGTTTCTGATTTGAGTGTCGGATAGAATCATTTCCATATTGTCAACAGATTTTATCAAGCACTTATCATCGTGAAACTCAACTATGTATCCTTTATCGTAGACTTGGCTTATGCTTATAAGATTATGTTCCAAACCTTCAACGTAAGCCACATCTGAGAAGGATACATTACCATTCATAATCATACCGTAGCCTTTAGTAATTCCATGGTCTGAACCTCCAAAGATGACCTTCGGTCCGTTCATGACTGCAGTAAAATTCTGAATAAGGCTTCTTGTTCCGGTCATATGTCGAGAGCATCCACAGTCCAAATACCAGATTGGCATTTTGGTGGCCTTTGGACATACCTGCAATCACAATCAGTTTGCCTTAGGAACCCAACTACATTTGGGTCCTTGGTCTCGGGTTAGAACACCCCCCCTACGAATATTAGCATTAGGAGTGGTCTTCCTCATATTGCCAACATGTGGGGTTGCAGCATTTCTAGGATTAAACCATCAATCAATGGCAAAGTGACCAATTCTGCCACAACACCAATAGTCAAATCTGTTCTATCTTTGCCATATGTTCTCCTGCTTGACCTTTTGGAATTGTGGTCTAGCAGGTGCAACATTCTTGGAGGAAGAAGCTTTATGATGATTACAATCACATGTTTTCTTCTCCTTTACAGGCTTTTCTACAACAGGCTTTGCTTTTGGTGCCTTCTTGAAATTATGGCCATAATTGAAAGGGTCATAGCTCTGAAGAATCACTTCTTCATAAGGTGCCTTAAAGACACTTTCGTCAACATTTCTGGGGCGAGTCCATCCTTGATAACAGGACTTTGGCTCTACATAAGTAGGCCTATCAAAGTGTCCATAAGATGAGTCAAGATCAAACTTATTTGAAGAAAATATAACCTTTTTGAACGTGGTCTAATCTTGAGGGGCTTTCCCCTTCTCTTTGGCTAAGGCCTTTTTGACGGCCTTATTCTTCTACTGAGCCTTGTTTCTCCTAGAAGACTTACTAGGAGCTTCTTTATGGCCTAGTCCAGCACCCTTGGCCTTGGCTGAGAATTCAACAACGAATGGAAGAACTGTCTCGGGCTTCGAGAAACTTTCAACAAGTTTCTTTTCAGCGGCGAGTTGTTCTTCCAACTCTTTGATGATTTTCTCTTTAAGGTCGAGGTGCTCAAGAGCTTTGTTATATTCTTCAATAGCATTATTGAAGTTCTCTTCGAGCGACTAAGTCTTTACGACTTTCTCTCTCAAGATGCTCTCTTCAGCTTTGAGAGACTTTATCTCTTTAGCCTGAGTTTTCACGACTCGGCGACATTTGTTGTAAGCCATGATTAACTCCTTATACTGGGCCATGAGTTCTGACTCATCGTCAGAAGAGCTATCCTCACAATCATGTTCAGAAACTTCAGAATCAAAGAGAGGAGTGTGAGAGTTTACCTTCTCAGTAAACTGGGGCTCTTGTTCATCATCAGTTTGAGCCATGATCCCAAAATAGGCTTCTTCTTCTTCACTCGACTCAGATGAGTCAGAGTCACTAAGATTCTTGCCCCTTTTGGCCATCAAGCTTTTCTCTGTCCTCTTCTTATTGTGCGAGGACTTTTTTTCCTCTCTTCTACCACCCTCCTTCTTATGAGGACAGTCAGCGATGACGTGTCCTCGCATATTACAACAATAATAAATAATGTCAGTCGAAATATGTTTGTTCTGTTTAGAATTGTACTTGTCATGGCTTATTGAGCCTTTACGTTGACGATCACCATCATGTTGTGATCTTCTATAGGAGGCATCCTTGCCTTTCGATTGCTTCTTCTTGTTCAAGAATTTCTTGAACTATCGATAGAGTAGTGAGAACTCTTCTTCTGATAGTTCATAGCCTGAGGTGCTTGGCTATGAGGTTTCTACTTCACTAACTTCTTGTGTTGGAGTAGGAGGAGCAACCTTTGTCTTCTTAGAGGTGTCTGCCTTTAAAGCAACAGACTTCTCTTTGAATGCAGACCTGCTCTTCTCTTCTTCAGCCTTTCTGGTGTTGAGTTGAAGCTCATATGACATAAGCTTCCCGAAGAGATTCTGAGGATCTGTCTCGGCCAGTTTTCCAAACTCCCTTATAGCACAGACCTTGTTATCTCATTCCTTAGTCAGAGATCTCAAGAACTTATCGTTTAATTCTCCATTAGTGAAGACTCTGTCATAGACCCTTAGCCCATTCACTATCTTGAAAAATTCTCAAAGGTGTCAGCAATGGTATCTTTGTTTCCTTGTCGGAAAGCTTCATACTTCTGATTAAGAAGGGATCTTTTATCATCCCTCACTTCTTCTGTACCTTCCATCAAGGTAACTAGCGACCGCCACATCTCTTTTGCAGACTGGCAATGAATCAAGTTTTGCAGCATTGAATCATCGACTACACTTGCTATAATATTTTTTTCCTTTTTGACAAATGAGACAAGTGCAATCTCATCCTTATCTAGATCCATGAGTTTCTTTGGGACTTTCTTGGTTGGATCTATAGTGGAGATTGTCATGGGAATACAAGGACCTTCTTCAACTATCATCAAGATCCTTGGATCCACAGCTTCCATAAAGAACTTGATTCTCTCTTTCCACATAGGAAAATTATTTTTGGTGCACAAAGGAAGCTTGGCAAAATCTTTAGCCTTGTCCATTTTTGGTAGATCTCAAAAGACAACTATTGAAAGATCTGATCAAGGTGTTAATCTTTTAACGATCAACCCTCTGATACCAATTGAAAGTTTATAGTTGCCTACCTAAATCACCTAGAGGGGGGGTGAATAGTTGAATTCTGCGTCTTTTTGCGGAATAAAAAATTACAAACCAAAGCACAGATCTATCTACCAATCAGACACAGATGAGGCAAGATTTATAGTGGTTCCCCAACCTTGGGTACATCCACTTTCCCTCACCGATCTAGCAATACACTAGACTCGACTACTCCACTATCTCAGATTGAAAATCAATCCTACCCGCGGAACAACGTTCCTACAAACGTGATCCACAAAATGGATCTACACTCGGAAGATGAAACTTCTTACAGTCTTAGAGTTAAAAAACTCTTACACTCGGAGAAAACTTCTCCTACAATAATGAAATAAAATGTGTAGAAATACAAATAATGAATCTTGTCAGATCTACAAGTAATCCACAAGGATCTTCTTCTTCTAGACTTTTCGGCTTTATAAGATAGGTGAAGAAAATCTCGGCAAAATCAGATCTGGATCTTATTGACTTTACACGATCGAATAGAGGATGAAGAGTTGAGCGGAAATCTCAATCTGTAAAATCTTCTTAATCTGAATCCTCTGAAAATGAAAACCCTAGCCGGTCGGAAATCTGAGATGGCGATGGCAGTGGTTTTCGTTTCTTGGAGAGAGAGAGGAGACAGAAACCGGCTGCAAAAACTTCTTAAAAAATAATCTTCTTAAAATTTAGAATTGTTAGGGTTTGTCGGTTTAGACAAGACCTTTTATAGGAGAGGAGAAGATTAGACATAACTGAGTCATTATGAGAGACACGTGCACCAATCACGTCAAAGTTTATGAATAAGACCGTTATTCTGGACTTAAAGAATTTTTGGAAAAGTCAAAGTACAATACTCGAGATGTAACAAACTACTCGAGTACATGCAGCACTACTCGAGTAGGTAGAAGATGACTACTCGAGTATATGAGAAGAACTACTCGAGTATATGAGAAAAACTACTCGAGAGAGAATGAGATGATTACTCGAGTACATGGAGTCAACTACTCGAGTAAAGAAGAAGAAAAGGAAATCAGCTACTCGAGTAACAAGAATAATATACTCAAGTACTTGAGTACTTACACGAGAGGTGGAGTAAATTACTCGAGTAAAAGAAATACTACTCGAGTATATAAGAATGAACTACTCGAGTATATAAGAGACTACTCGAGTCATAGAATTAGAAAATTTCTGGAACTGGAAAACAGAACTACTTGAGTATAGAAGTTGAACTACTCGAGACAAATAGAACTACTCGAGTATATGGAGATGACTACTCGAGTAATTCACTTAGAGAAATTTTCTGGAATGGAATCCTGGATTACACGAGCACAAACACTGGACTACTCGAGTAGTAGATGAACTACTCGAGTACATGACTTAGACTACTCGAGTAAGTGAGAACTACATGAGAGTCAGAATTCAACTACTCGAGACAGAAGATAGAACTACTCGAGTATATAAAATGACTACTAGAGTATTTAACTTAGAAAAATTTGAGAAGAGAATTTTTGTAAAACCGAGAGGAGAAAAGAAACTACTCAAGTAGTTGTCTTAACTACTCGAGAGAAATAATTGAACTACTTGGGATAAATCTTAACTACTCGAGTAGGAGTATTATTACTCGAGTATGAACTCAGTAACTTACTCGAGTAAGTAAAGAACTACTCAAGTACTTTACTTAGGAAAATTTTCTTGATAGATTTTTTCTTCTTCTAAGGAATGACCAGCATCAAGTCTTTTCACATAGTCCTAGAGCTTGAATATGAAGTGTATCCCAATAGAGAGGCTGCACATGAGTCAACACTTTGGAACACACAATGAGGGATTATATTGTATGGTCCTGTGTTTGGTGACCCATTGTAGACTGACACTGGTCTACACTTCCCATAGGATTCCTGCAAACACATAACTCAAACCAAGCATCAAATACAACTTAATTCATCTTAGTTCAATGGTGACTTCATCAAATCTGGGTTAGTGTGGATACAATACCCAACATCTCCATTCCTCTTCTCCTTCAATTGGAAGGTACACTTGTATTCTTCCATGAAGAATTCTCATTCTTCTAGTGAACATACATAGAGTACTGATCATACATGTTAGAAGGGAGTACTACCTTTTCAAAGGTAATGGGTGGCTGAACTGGAGCTTTTCCCTTTCCATTGAAAGAGGCAGTCCTTGTGTTTCCCTTGAATCCTAAGACCCTCTTATTTCTCTGAGAGGAGAAGGAGTCAACGATGGGCAACATAGAATTGGGCTTAGAGTATCTAGTCACAATCCTCTTCTCCCTCTAGAATTTCTCTTCCAGATCTCTAATGAGACTGTCGTTGTATATAATTGTGCCAATCTGAATGACTGTGGTGTTCTTCAATTGGCTAACCTCCCTTATTTTCTGTTCCAGCAAGGTTGCTGACTTAGAGTGTAGGGAAGCAGCATGCTAAATGGAGATAATCTCCTCAGCCTACTTCTTGGTCAGCTTCTTGTTTTTCTTCAAAGCATTCAGAAGTTCACCATACTTATCAATCAGTTGATTGATATCTTCCTCAAATTCAGAGTCACCTTCATCCCTTGATGAAGATGCTTTAGAATTGGGACCAGTCTCATATTCTAACTACGATGATGAACTGGACAGAGGTGTACCTTAACTAGACTAGGCTGATCCTAGTAGGATTCCTCATCAGACCTTGCCATCAGCCCATAGCAGCTGATGTTATCTTCATCTCTTTCATCCTTCTCTGAGTCACTGTCTGACTATAATAGAGGGGCCCTGATCCCTATCCTGGCAGCAAGATAGTCTTCAGCTTATTCTACCTCAACAACAACCAGCCCTATGTAGGCTTCTTCTTCATCATCTTCAGACTCTGATGAAGATGAGTTAGTCCAGCTCTTTTCCTTCTTTCCAATGAGGGACTTCTCCTTCTTTCTCTTATGCTGGTGAACCTTCTTCTTATCAGCTTTCTTTCTCTTGATTGGGGAATCAACTATAACATGTCATGGCTTGCGCAACAGTAACACACAGCTTTAGAAGGAATATGTTTACTAGTTTTAGAGTCATACCTGTCCTCCTAGGAGGGTTTCTTCTCAGTTTTATAGTGGTCCTTCTTGTGATGAGAGGAGGAGGCTAGGAAGGTCTGCTCCTTCACCCCTTCCTCTTCATCAACTTCAGAAATTTACTAGAGAAGGCAGCAAATTCCTCCTCAGACATATTGCAGTCTGATGTGCTTGGTTCTGAGCTGTCAGAATTAGCTGGCCTTTTTGGAGGAGAGGCAATCCTCTCCTTGCTCCTCTTTGAGCTCTCTGCATTGAAGGCCACAACCTTCTGCCTAATCAGGGATCTGCTGCTTGTCTCCTCCTCTTTCCTGACAGTCAGCTGCATTTCATAAGACAGTAGCTTCCCAAATAGAGTTGGTGGTGGATTATTAGCCAGCTTTGCCGCCTTCCTGATGGCATAAATCTTGGTGTCCTAGTCTCTAGTTAGAGACCTTAGGAACTTGTCATTAAGTTCATAATTGCTAAAGACCCGGCCATAGGTCCTTAGCTCATTTTTTATTCTGAGAATCTTTCATAGCAGCTAGTTATGCCCTCTTCCTTGGACTGCCTGAAAGCCTCATACTCTTGGTTGAGTAGGACTTTATGTCATATCTGACCTCTTCTATGCCCTCCATATAGACCACTAAAGTGTCTCACATCTCCTTGGAGGTCTTGTAGTGTACCAGGTTCTGAAAGGTAGAATCATCAATAGCATTGACTATGATGTTCTGGGTTCTCTTGTCCAAAGTGGCAAGAATGGCCTCATCCTTGGTCATCTCTGAATATGTCTTAGGTGTCTGTACATTGGCATCCAGAGCTGAGACTTTCATAGGGATGAAAGGTCCCTCTTTGATTGTCACAAAGATTCTTGGGTCAGATGCTTCCATGAAGAGTCTGACCCTCTACTTCCAGATTCCAAAGCATTCCTTTCTGCATATAGGAAGCTTCATGGAACCGAACTCCTTATGGTTCTCTCCTGGACCCATAAGTATAATCTGACTGCTACCCTTGGAGATCTACTAAGACTGTTAAGTCTTTCTTGAGCAACCTCCCTTTGATACCACTTGAAAGTCTTTGATTTCAATGGTAGCTAAACACCTAGAGGGGGTGAATAGGTTTTTAGGTCTTTTTGCTTTTTTTAGACTTTATTTGAGTTAATGTCCATTGTGATTAGTTAGTATTGCTTTCAAGAAGATCACATACAACACACAGATGGTTTATAGTGGTTCCCTAGAGTATGAGTACGTCCACTGTCCCTCCCGCCTTTCTAGCAATGTGTTAGACAAGGATCTTCTCCAAAACTCGGCTCCTTCGAGCTTACAACACGATCCCGCGGGACCACTCAGTCTCCTCCAAGACCTACAGCTCAGGCACAAAGCCCTACAACTTAGTGATCAAAAGATCACCTACCTCAGGCCAAAAGGTCCTACCACTCAGGCTAGGAGAATAGCCCTACCTCAGATCCAAAGGATTCTACAACTCAGGCACAACTGCCCTACAACTCAGGCCAAAGCCCTACACTCAGATCCAATGTGGATCCTACAACTTAGAATCACACTTAAATCCTACAACTCAAGCCAAAGCCCTACACTCAGATTCTTAACAGAATCCTACTACTCAGATCTTTATAAGATCCTACACTCGGCATTTATAAATAGGCTTACAACTCAGATCTAGAAAGATCCTACAGAAAATTAAGTTTGTTGATGTTGAATAGACAACAGATAAATGATCTATGTATCTTCCTCCTTCTGTACTGAGAAAACTCAGACCTGATTCCTTCTTCACAGCTCTAGAAAATAGTCTTTAGGATAAGCTTTGCCTGGTCTGTGAAGTGACTACAGCAGGGGTAAGCCTTGACTGCTTTTCCCTCGGAGAAATGCCTCTGATCTTGTTGTTGGTGTTGATCTCAGCACCTAACTTGATGACCTTTTGGGTTCAGTAGATTTTTTAACTTCTTCTTCGAGCTCTGCAACAAAGGCGAGGAAGAAGATGAAGTTTTTCCGATTTACAAAAAGACAAACCCTTGAAAAAAGATGCTTTCTTCTCCGCTGATCTCATTCCTTTTATCATCTGCCATCCAACGACTCTTTTAACCCGTGGGCCCAGCTTTAATTACTGATATATAGCCTTCCTTTTAAAGAATAAATCTTACAGCAGGACGTCGATGCCATTAGTGGTGGACTGCAGCTTTCCTGCAATGAATTTGAATTTCGTTGACTATTGTTGACTTCTTTTGACGTCAACATCTGTGGACTTAGCCAAATTCTAAGTTCCAACTCAGGAGTTGAGTGCGTTTAGTGAACAAGCTTCACTCAATGTAAAAACACTTAGTCAGATAAACTACACTTTCATGCGTTGAGAGTGTTGAGTGAACAAACTTCACTCAACGCCAAAATACTTAGACAACAATCTGAATCTTTCTGCATCTTAGGCGTTGAGAGCGTTGAGTGAACAAGCTTCACTCAATGCGAAAACACTTAGTCAACAATCTGAACCTTTCGTCAACTTAGGCGTTGATAGCATTGACGGAAGCCTCAACACTCAACGCCTTTGTACTTAGCCGCTTCTCTGAACGCTGCCATCTTGCTGAAGCGTCGAGTGAGTTGAGTGAGCTGTCCTCACTCAACGCATCTGGACTTAGACAGATTTTTCTATCTTCATTAAGCTTTGACTGACCATAGCTCTGTCGACGCTTTCCTTTTTGGGTGTTGAGTGAGCTGACCTCACTGAATGCTTTTGGACTTAGTTAATTTTTCTGTCTCCCTCTTCCTTGGCTTTGACAGAATTAACATGGAGTTGAGTGAACTGGATTCACTCAACGTGTAACACCTTAAATTCTAGAGTTGGGAAAAATTGGGTGACATGGCCTGGGACACGGTCGTGTCCCAGGGCATGTCTTTCTTGGGTGAGCAGTCAACGAGTGGTCGACTAAATTCAGTCGACGATTGTCGAGTGCAGCGTACACGGCCTGTGACACGGGCGTGTCACAGGGTGTGTCCTCGCGGGTCGATGAATTTCAGCTCGACGAAGTTGATTCAGTCGACGATTGTCGAGTGCAGAGTACACGGCCTGTGACACGGGCGTGTCACAGGGCGTGTCCTCGCAGGTCGACGAATTTCACTCATCAAAGGGAGGTTATGGCCACCAACAACCCGCCTGTGGAGGGAGAGGGGTTGGGGTGCTTGGGCTGCAGCTCGCTATCGGTGTCATGGTGTCCTGGTAAGTCCCTTCAAAGTAGGGGTCGGGCCGATATGTGTAGCGGTGCCATGGTGTCCTGGTAAGTCTCTTCGGGGCAGGGGTCGGGCCGTTACACAATGCTTCTGGACTTAGTTAATTTTTCTCTCCTTCTTCTTTGGCTTTGACAAAATTAGCATGGCGTTGAGTGAACTGGCTTTACTCAACACTTCCGGACTTAGCCATATTTCTTTGATAGATTCTCTGTAGTTTTGAATGAAGTAGCTTGATTAAACGCTTTTAGCTACAAGACATTGAGTGAGTTGACATTACTCAACGCCTATGGACATGGCCACTTCTTTGTCTTCCTTCTTTTTAAGCTTTGACTACACAGTCTTTCCTCAACACTTTTTGTTGTATGGCGTTGAGTGAACTGGCTTCACTCAACGCCTGTACACTTAGCCACTTTTCTTCACTGTCAAAACAAAGTCTTTGACTGACAGGTCTTTTGAAAGTGTTTAGTTTTCTACCTAAATCACCTGAGGGGGGGTGAATAGGTGAGTTGTGCGTCTTTTTGCGGAATAAAAAATTAGCGATTTATGCACAAAAATCTACCAAGCATTCACAGATGACAAGAGATTTATATTGGTTCCCCAACCTTGGGTACATCCACTTTCCACTCACCGATCTCGCAAAGCACTAGACTCGGCTACTCCACTATCTCGGATTGAAACCAATCCTATGCCTCAAAACAAAGTTCCTATAACTCGATCCACAATATGGATCTACACTCGGAAGATGAAAACTTCCTACAACTCGGAGAACAAAGCTCCTACACTCGGAGAGTAATCTCCTACAAGAATAAATTGAGAAAATGAAATACAAACAATATATCTTTCTCAGATCTGGAGATTTAGGCCAAGGTCTTCTTCCTTTGAACTTTGCGACTTTATCAGAAATTATTGAAGAAGATGCTCGGCTAGATCTGGATCTGAAACTTCTTGACTCACAAGATCAAAGAGAAAATCTATAGATGGAAGAGTATCTTGATCTGCAAGTCAAACTTTCTGAATCGTCCTGGATCGATAGCCCTTGGCGATGAGGAAGATGAGCGGTGGGGGCGTCCAATTTAGGAAAGAGAAATTGGCCGATTCAGAATTCTTAGAATGCTTTGTTAACGCGCTTAGGGTTAGTCGAAATGACAAGACCTTTTATAAGATCTCCCTAACGGTCATAATTAGCATTAATGACGTCCACGTGGACCAATCACGTCGAGGTATTTGAAAATCCCGTTAGTTCTGGACTTAGCGAATTTTCTGGAAAAATTATCTACATCACTCGAGTGAAGAAGAAGTTACTTGAGTACTACTTCAGGTTCTCGAGTAGATAGAACAGACTACTCGAGAAGAAGTTCTTCAAGGAATTCAGAACAAAAAACTATAATCACTCGAGTGGAATGAAGATTTACTCGAGTGCCAGAAATGTTACTCGAGACGTGGAAGGATTACTCAAGAGGTAGAAGTGAACTACTCGAGAGGTAGAGGTGAACTACTCGAGAGGTAGAAGTGAACTACTCGTGAGAAGGACTTAGAAAAATTCTGGGAGTTTAAAAATCTATTACTCAAGTATTTGATCCAGACAACTCGAGAAGTAAGCAGACTTCTCGAGTACATAAACTAGACTACTCGAGTGAGGTAAATTCAACACGAGAACATTACTTCTGTAACTTGAGACAACTGGTTCAACTCGAGTGGTGGACTTGACTACTCGAGTAAAGTACTTAGAATATTTTCTGAGAGGAAAATCTGTTAACTCGAGAATAAGAAGAAGTCTACTCGAGTAATGGACTTGGCCACTCGAGAGCTATATTCAGACTACTCGAGAACCATTTCCCTTACTCGAATTCAGACAGACTTACTCGAGTATTTACTAAGGGTTCAAATCGAGTACTTAAACTTCTACTGGAGTGAAATACTTAGAATATTTTCCTTCATGAGTATTTTACTTTCTTCAATAAAATCAGCAACAAGTCTTTCTCCAATCAATCCTAGTGCTTGAAAATGAAGTGTATCCCAATAGAGAGGCTACACATGAGTCAACACCATGGATCACACAATGAGGGATTACATTGTATGGTCCTGTGTTTGGTGACCCATTGTAGACTGACATTGGTCTACACTTGGCAAATTAAGTCCTGCAAACACATAACTCAAACAACACATCAAATACAACTTAATTCATCTTAGTTCAAGGGTGACTTCACACAAATCTAGGTTATTGTGGATACAATACCCAACAATCTCCCCCTATTTGTAAAAGTCAGAACTCTCTACACTTAGGTGAATTAAATAGACAAATAAAGAGCTAGATATGCAAGATAGAAAATAGATTAATAAGCACAAAGATTATAATCAAAGAATAGATAATCAAAATTAAGGAAGTATATAAATAGAATTGTCCAAAAATCATTTCTACACAATTCTCATCCACACACTTATAACTTTCTTCAATCTTAGACTTGATGTTGTTGTTGCTGTTGTTGTCTATCCTTCTTTTCTTGTTGTCTCCTTCAATAACTGAAAGTCTTTGGATAGTATTTGAGAGGTTTTAGAGGAGCAGCAGGATTGTTTCTTCCATGTTCTCTATCATGCAGTCTTCTCTTGGTCATAGACTTCTCATACAAGTCCCATTCTTGGGGACTGTGGTGATCATGTCTATTTTCATTGAAGTCCACGACTAGCTTGAGAGTATCAAGAATAAGTGACTTTGATGTAGGAGACCAAACTTCTGCAAATTCAGGAGCTTTCCTTTTCTCTGTATCTGGAACTGGAATGGAACTGCTGGCAGAGGCTCCATCACCATATCTTCTCTTCTTTGGTATATGAATTTGAGGAGGAGCTTGAAGAAATATGTCTGCTGGATCTGACTCCCAAACTTGAGCATACGATTCTGGAGGAGGGGCTTTAGAGCCTTCAGGTCTTGGAGAGAAAGAAGGCCGAGGGATAGGAACTGGAGCTTGAGGAGCTAGGGGATTCAGATGATGAGGAATAACATTTGGATGAGCTTGAAAATCAAGGAATATCTGGTTATGCATCCATACAGCTGTATCATAAGTATGGAATTTTACACTTTGGATCTGAGTCTGCATATCATCATGAATTTCTTTAAGCTTTTCTTCCCAGAGGGTTTGCTTGTTGGCATCTGATTTCTTTAAGTATTCTTTGACTAGATTCTCCCCCTTTTTGACTTCTACAGTTAGAGTATTGATAACATCTTCTTTGAAGGTACCTACTTCTTCATAGATCTTGAATGTGTGAGCTTGGACTGACTTTTCTAACTGAATTTGGTTATTTGCCATTGTAACAGCTTGTTGCATTACATGACCAACACTGGTGATTATGTGGTTCAGAGCTTTTCCACCTATCTTGAATAGTTGTCTTAATTCATCTGTATTGTGCTGAATTTCAATCCTTTGCTCATCTCTTTTTCAAGAGCAGTGACTTTATCTTGAACAACTTTGAGAGAGTCATCAAAGTACTTTCTTTGTTCAAGTAGCAGTTGTTCAATCTTACCCATAATGTCTTCAGTGATGATGGTGGGGATAGTGAAGTCCAGACTCTTCAAAGGAGCTTCAAATAGTTCTGGGGACTGTTCTTTCTCATCAGAAATTAATATAGTCTCAACCTGCTCTTTGTCGGAAGTAGGAGAGTGGTGAACAGGGGATACAAGAGATGGACTATGAGTAGGTGAAGGTACTGGTGTTGGTTGCTTTGAAGGTTCAGTAGGTTGTTCTGATTGGAGTGGATGAAGAGGTTCATCAGTACTTAGCTCTTCAATCATTTGATTGATGTCTTCTTTTGTAGATAGAATGGTGTCTTGAATCTGAGCATCTGAGTGAGTTTCTTCAGGAGTGGTTGGAGGGAGAGAAGTAACAACCGGATGAGTAGGAATTCTGTCTTCTGGAACAGAAGGAGCAGGCTCCCCCTCAGCAGCTGCACCAGATGTGCTGGCCATATGAGGTGGAGAGGGAGATGAGGTCTTGTCTTCTACAGCAGGATGATCATGGGCTCTGCCAGATTGGGCAGGATTTAGCAGTTTCAATTCCCATCTCTGAATGGAGGAGATGGATATTTTCTTCATGTGGTGTAGTGTTGTACCTTTGGAGAAATTGAAAAATTTTGGATTGATCTCATGCAACATCAAAGAGATGATCCTGGCATAGTTTGGAGCCTTGATGCTCTCCCTGATCTTGTCAAGTATCAACATACCAAACTGAAACTTCTTTCTGCAGATGATGGCTGTCATAATGTCAAACATATTGAGTGAGATGTCTCTGATGGAACTAGTCATGCACAGGAGAATTTTTCCATTGATGTCCACCAAGAATTTGCTTCCTGGATTGAGATCTGATCGACGGATGGTAAGAACTTCTGGTGAGAAGCCACAGAAAATGCAAGCCCTATCAGAATCTTCATGACTTAGATGTTCTTCTTCATCGACTATGGGTAGTCAAAGAAGGTTGGAGATAGAGGTTTTGGTGAGTTTAATCTTGATACCCTTGACTGTGGACTTGAGGACCTTGCCATTTCTTCTTACCTTGATGTTTGCAAAGAACTCTTCGACCTCTGTAAATAGGATTTTGCATGGCTTCTGAAGAACAAACGTCAACCCGGCGGTGTCGAGGAGAATAACTAGATTCCTGAAATCGTCGGACAATTCAGCAATACCGGTGGTGACGAGTTCAGAACCGATTCCATTCTTTGACGGCGGTGCCATGATTCAGAGAGTTGAGAAAAATTCGGTACGGGGAAGAAGACGGCGCGGGCTCTGCGACAGTCAGCGGAAGACGAATAGACTTTCTCTTTTTCTCGAGTGAAAGGATTTTGAATTCGTGTAGAAAGTAAATTCGGACTTTCCCTATTTATATAACCCTAATTTATCGATGATTAAGAAGGAAATTAAGCTAACATACCTTTGAAAGTGGCGGTATAAGCCTTGAATTGCGAATAAACAAATTTGAATAGAAGTGAGAAAAAGTCTTCCTGATACTCGAGTGGACCGGCAGTACTCGAGTGAAATAATGACAGTGCTCGAGTGACGTCTTCATTCTTCTCGTGTGGGAACTTAAGTACTCGAGTAGTGTTACTTGAGTGACTTGCGGAGTACTCGAGTAGTCTGAAGAATTACTCGAGTGGTCTTTATCTTACTCGAGTCATTAAGTTAGAATTTGAGAAATTTCAACTTTTGATGCGTTCCTTGATTTTTGAGCTTTGTTGTGAGTCCACTTTCTCTAATCTTCTTTGTTGAGCATTCCAAGTTCTGTTTTGAAGAACGAGAACTTGGCCTCGTCCAGTGGCTTCGTGAATATGTCTGCAATTTGCGTG
Source organism: Platanthera guangdongensis (assembly GCA_039583875.1). Taxonomy (NCBI): domain Eukaryota; kingdom Viridiplantae; phylum Streptophyta; class Magnoliopsida; order Asparagales; family Orchidaceae; genus Platanthera; species Platanthera guangdongensis. The sequence goes on from CM077156.1 coordinate 114,314,847, forward strand.
TTTGTTGGAACATATTATAGATCTATGCTCCCATGCTCCACATGCTCCCGGATGAAGTGATACCACAGCTCTATATGCTTTGTCCGGCTATGAGTGACTGAGTTGTTGGCTATTGCAATCGCGCTGGAGGAGTCGCAAAACAAAGGGATGTTTTAGACTTTGAGATTGTAATCTTACAACTGATTCTTTATTCATAGCAACTGTGCACAACAACTGCCTACAGAGATATACTCTGACCCGGCTGTTGAGATTGCAACACAATTATGCTTCTTACTACTCCAGGAAATGAGCCTTTTCTAAGGAATTGGCAAGTCCCGGAAGTGCTCTTCCTGTCATCTTTGCTACCTGCAAAATCTGCATCTGAAAAACTAATTAGCTCGTTATCATTACTTCTTAGGTACCATAAGCCAAGATTTGGTGTACCTTTAAGGTATCTCAAAATCCACTTTGTAGCAACGTAGTAAGATTCCTTATAGTTTACTTGAAATCTAGAACATACATATGTTGAGAACATTATGTCTGGTCTACTGGCAGTAGGGTAGAGCAAGGATCCAATTATGCTTCTGTACTTAGTTTCATTAAAATGTTTCCCTTTCTCATCCTTGTCCAGAGATATAGCTGAACCCATTAGAGTTCTCATAGAGGTTGTATTGTTCATTCTGAATTTCTTAATTAGCTCTTTGGTGAACTTTGTCTGTGAGATGAAAATTTCATCTTCAGATTGTTTCACCTGAAGCCCTAAGAAATACTTCAGCTCACCCATACTGCTCATTTCAAACTTCCCTTGCATAAGTTTAGAAAACTTCTTGCAGAGGTTGTCGTCAGTAGAGCCAAAAATAATGTCGTCGACATAGATTTGCACTAGCAAAATCTTGCCTTTTTTCCCTAAGAAATAATGTCTTATCTATCTTTCCCCTTGTGAACTTGTTCTCAAGAAGAAAGGTAGACAGCGTCTCATACCAAGCTCGAGGAGCTTGTTTCAAAACATATAAAGCTTTAGATAATAGATAAACATAATCAGGAAAGTTAGAATCAACGAAACTTGGAGGTTGTTCCACATACACCTCTTCCTTTATGTCACCATTAAGGACGACAGACTTCACGCTCATCTGATAGACAGTGAAGCCCTTAAGAGCGGCATATGCTAGGAATAACCTGATTGCCTCTAGCCTTGCCACTGGAGCGTACGTTTGGTCAAAGTCGATTCCTTATTCTTGACGATATTCTTTGGCGATGAGTCGACCTTGTTCTTTATAATCGTTCCATCCTCGTCCATCTTGTTCCTGTAGACCCACTTTGTCCCAATGACATTCTTAACTTTAGGTCTTGGAACAAGTTTCCATACTTCACAATGCTTGAACTGATTTAGTTCTTCTTCATTGTCATTATCCAAGACGCGTCTGAGTTTGCTTCCTCAAACTTTTTTGGTTCAACCTGAGAGAGAAAACTCAAATATAAATTCTCATTAGTTATACCTCTACGAGTTCTGACACCATCCCGGGGATCTCCTATGATTTGATCCATTGGGTGATCTTTTAGATGTCTGAGCTCTAGAGTTCTTGCATCTGGAATTTCTTCTTCAATCACCGGAGTGACTTCATCAACTTAGACAATTTCTTCATCTTGATCATCAACCTCTCCAACCGGGGTTGGAGTGGTGATCTTGATGAACTTTTCACCTTTTTCTTCAATCGGCTCACCTAAGTTAAGTTCTTTCAACTTTTTACCTGCATATTCAATGAACACACTAGAAGAGTTACTTTGCAGCAAGATCGTCTCATCAAATATAACATGAATTGATTCTTCTACAACCAGAGTTTTCTATTAAATATCATGTATGTCTTACTATGGCTACTATACCCTACAAAAATACCTTCAAAACTCTTTTCGCTGAATTTGGTAGTATGATACTTACCATTGTTAAGGACGAAGCACTAACAGCCAAAAATTCTAAGATATAAAATAGTCAGTTTCCTGCCCTTTAGTAGTTCGTAAGGTGTCTTATTGTGGTTCTTGTTTATGAGTGCTCGATTTTGCACGTGGCATGCTGTGTTGGCGGCTTCAGCCTAAAAATATTTCGGAAGTGAGGCATCACTCAACATGGACCTGCAGACTTCAATGAGTGTTCTATTACTTCTCTCAGCTACTCCATTCTGTTGAGGAGTACGAGGAGAGGAAAACTCATGAAAGATACCCAAGCTTTCGCAGAATTCTGTCATGGCCCCAGACTTGAACTCTGTTCCATTGTCACTTCTGATTTTGACTACGGAACAGTTGTATTTATTCTAGACTTTCCTGACAAAATTAGTAAAGATGTCAAAGGTATCTGACTTGTGTTTTAGAAAGAACACACATGCAAAGCGTGAGTAATCATCGACAATAACCAATGTATAATCCTTACCTCCCAAACTTCTAACTTGCAGTGGACCGAACAAGTCCATATGAAGTAGATATAGACATCAATTATAATCTTTGCCAATAACGCTTTTAAAGGTAGTCTTTGTTTGCTTGTCTTTTACACATGCGTGACAAGGTCTATCTTTAACGTACTTGACATTTGGGGCATCACATACTAAATTTAGAGAAAATAATTTATTAATAGTTTTGAAATTAATATGTGTTAATCTTTTATGTCATTGGTCACCAAGAGACGCACTATCTTTAGCCATAAAACACACTGGTGTAGAAGAGTTTATACAAATGAAATTTAAACAAAATACATTTCTGCTTCGAGTGCCTGATAGAATCATTTCTATATTGTCAACCGATTTTATCAACCACTTATCAGCATGAAATTCAACAATGTATCCTTTATCGCAGAGTTGGCTTATTCTTATGAGATTGTGTTTCAATCCTTCAACATAAGCCACATCTGAGAAGGATATACTACCATTAGAGATCATACCATAGCCTTTAGTAATTTCTCGGTCTGAACCTCCAAAGATGACATTTGGCCCGTTCAAGATTGAAGAATAGTTCAGACGAAGGCTTCTTGTCCCGGTCATGTGCCGAGAGCATCCACTATCCAAGTACCAGATAGGAGTTTTGTTGGCCTTTGGACATACCTGCAATTACAAATCAATTTGCCTTAGGAACCCAAACACGTTTGGGTCCTTGGTGTCTTGTTAGAATACTCCCCCTATGATTATTAGCATTATGAGTGCTCTTTCTCATATTGCCAACTTGAGGAGTCACATAATTTCTGGAGTTAAACCAGCAGTCAATGGCAAAGTGACCAATTTTGCCACAACACCTACAGTCAAACCTGTTGTATCTTTCCCTTAAAATCTCCTGTTTGACCTTTTGAGATGGTGGTCTAGCAGGGGCAGCATTCTTGGAGGAAGAAGCTTTATGGTGATGGCAATCACATGATTTCTTCTCCTTCAGAGGTTTTTCTACAATGGGCTTCATCTTTGGTGCCTTCTTAATGTTATGACCATGATTATAAGGGTCATTGCTCTGAAGAATGATTTCTTCATAAGGTGCCTTAAAGACACTCTCACCAAAGTTTTTGGGACGAGTCCATCCTTGGTAACGAGACTTGGGCTCTACATAAGTAGGCCTAACAAAGTGACCGCAGGACGAGTCAAGATCAAACTCGTTTGTTGGAAAAATGACCTTCTTGAAAGAAGTCTGATCTTGAGGGGCTTTCCCTTTTTCTTTGGCCAAAGCCTTCTTGGCCGCCGTATTCATTCTCTGAGCCTTATTTCTCCTAGAAGATTTACTAGGACCTTCAACATGGCCTAGCACAGCACCTTTGGCCTTAGCTGGGAATTTAGCAACGAAAGTAAGGACAGTCTTGGGCTTCGAGAAACTTTCAACAAGAGTCTTTTCTGCTTCAAGTTGTGCTTCTAGTTCTTTTATGATTTTATCTTTAAGGTCTAGGTGTTCAAGAGCCTTGTTATATTCTTCAATAGCAACATTGAAGTTTTCTCTGAGTGAGTCGGTCTTAGTGACTGCCTCTCTCAAAGTGCTCTCCTCAGCCTTTAGAGACTTTATCTCTTTAGCTTGAGCTTACATGACTCGTCGATATTTGTCGTAAGCCATGATCAACTCCTTATACTGGGCCATGAGTTCAGACTCATCGTCAGAAGAGTTATCCTCATGATCATGTTCAGAAATCTCGGATTGAGAGAGCGGAGTGTGAGAATTTACCTTCCCAGTGAACTGGGGTTCTTATTCGTCGTCAGTCTGAGCCATTAGCCTAAAGTAGGCTTCCTCTTCTTCACTTGACTCAGATGAGTCAGAATCGCTAAGAGTCTTGCCATTTTTGGCTATTAGGCTCTTCTCTGTTCTCTTCTTATTGTAAGAAGATTTCTTTTCTTCTCTTTTTCCACCCTCTTTCTTCTTGTGGGGGCAGTCATCGATGACATGACCTAACTTATTACGACAATAACAAATGATGTCAGTAGAATTATGTTTGTTCGGTTTAGTAGTATACCTATCATGGCTGCTTGTGCCTTTTCTGTGTTGATCGCCATCATGACATGATCTTCTGTAAGAGGCATCCTTGCCTTTCCATTGCTTCTTTTTGTTCAAGAATTTCTTGAACTGTCTTGAGAGTAGGGAGAACTCTCCTTCAGATAGTTCTAAGCCTGAGGTACTTGGCTCCGAGGTTTCTTCTTCACTTACTTCTTGTGCTGGGGAGGGAGAGGCAGCCTTGGACTTCCTTGAGTTGTCTGCCTTGAGAACAACAGACTTCTCCTTAAATGAGGATCTGTTCTTCTCTTCTTCGTCTTTTCTTGAATTAATTTGTACCTCATATGACATAAGCTTTCCGAAGAGATTCTGCGGGTCTGTCTCAGCTAGCTTTTCAAATTCCTGAATGACACAAACCTTGTTATCCCATTCCTTAGTTAGGAATCTCAAGAACTTATCATTCAATTCTCCGTTGGTGAAGACTCGGCCGTATACTCTTAGGTCGTTCACTATCTTGAACAAGTTTTCAAACGTATCTACAATGGTATCCTTGGGTCCTTGTCGGAAGGCTTCATATTTCTGATTAAGAAGGGATATTCTATCATCCCTAACCTCTTATGTGCCTTCCATCAAAGTGACGAGGGACTGCCACATTTCCTTAGCGGACTGGCAGTGGATCAGGTTCTGCAACATGGAGTCATCAACTGCACTTGCTATAATATTATTAGCCTTCTTGTCTAAAGACATAAGTACAATCTCATCTTTGTCGAGATCCATCAATTTCTTAGGAACCTTCTTTATTGGATCTACAATGGAGACAGTCATCGGAACGTAAAGACCTTCTTCAACAATCATGAAAATCCTTGGATCCACAGCTTCCATGAAAAATCAAATCCTTTTTTTCCACATGGGAAAATTGTTCTTAGTACACAAGGGAAGCTTAGCAAAATCTTTGGCCTTGTCCATGCTTGAATAACTCAGAAGACAACTCAGGTCAGATCTGATCAAGGTGTTAACCTTTTAATGATCAACCTCCCTCTAATACCAATTGAAAGTGTTCAGTTGTCTACCTAAATCACCTAGAGGGGGTGAATAGGTGAGTTGTGCGTCCTTTTGCGGAATACAAAATTAGCGATCTATGCACAAAAATCTACCAAACATTCACAAACGACGAGAGATTTATAGTGGTTCACAAACCTTGGGTACATTCACTTTCCACTCACCGATCTAGCAAAGCACTAGACTCGGCTACTCCACTATCTCGGATTGAAACCAATCCTACGCCTCGGAACAAAGTTCCTATAACTCGGTCCACAATACGGATCTACACTCGGAAGATGAAAACTTCCTACAACTCGGAGAACAAAGCTCCTACACTCAGAGAGTAATCTATTACAAGAATAAATTGAGAAAATGAAATACAAACAATATATCTTTCTCAGATCTTGAGATTTCGGCCAAGGTCTTCTTCTTTTGAACTTTGCGGCATTGTCAGAAATTATTGAAGAAGATGCTCGGCTAGATCTGGATCTGAAACTTTTTGACTCACAAGATCAAAGAGAAAATCTGTAGATGGAAGAGTATCTTGATCTGCAAGTCAACCTTTCTGAATCGTCCTGGATCGACAGCCCTTGGCGATGAGGAAGATGAGCGGCGGGGGCGTCCGATTTAGGTAAGAGAAATTGGCTGATTCAGAATTCTTAGAATGCTTCGTTAACGCACTTAGGGTTAGTCGAAATGACAAGACTGTTTATAAGATCTCCCTAACGGTCATAATTAGCATTAATGACGTCCATGTGGATCAATCACATCAAGGCATTTGAAAATCCCGTCAGTTTTGGACTTAGTAAATTTTCTGGAAAAATTATCTGCATCACTCGAGTGAAGAAGAAGTTACTCGAGTACTACTTCAGGTTCTCGAGTAGACAGAACAGACTACTCGAGAAGAAGTTCTTCAAGGAATTCAGAACAAAAAACAATAACCACTTGAGTGGAATGAAGATTTACTCGAGTGCCAGAAATGTTACTCGAGACGTGGAAGGATTACTCGAGAGGTAGAGGTGAACTATACGAGAGGTAGAGGTGAACTACTCGAGAGGTAGAAGTGAACTACTCGTAAGAAGGACTTAGAAAAATTATGGGAGTTTAAAAATCGATTACTCGAGTATTTGATCCAGACAACTCGAGAAGTAAGTAGACTTCTCGAGTACAAAAACTAGACTACTCAACTGAGGTAAATTCAACATGAGAACATTACTTCTGTAACTCGAGACAACTGGTTCAACTACTCAAGTGTTGGACTTGACTACTCGAGTAAAGTACTTAGAATATTTTTTGAGAGAAAAATCTGTTAACTCGAGAATAAAAAGAAGTCTACTCGAGTAATGGACATGGCCACTCGAGAGCTATGTTCAGACTACTCGAGAACCATTTCTCTTACTCGAATTCAAACAGACTTACTCGAGTATTTACTAAGGGTTCAACTCGAGTACTTAAACTTCTACTTGAGTGAAATACTTAGAATATTTTCCTTCATGAGGATTTTACTTTTTTCAATAAAATCAACAACAAGTCTTTCTCCAATCAATCCTATTGCTTGAAAATGAAGTGTATCCCATAGAGAGGCTACACATGAGTCAACACCATGGATCACACAATGAGGGATTACATTGTATGATTCTGTGTTTGGTGATACATTGTAGACTAACATTGGTCTACACTTGGCAAATTAAGTCCTGCAGACACATAACTCAAACAACACATCAAATATAACTTAATTCATCTTAGTTTAACTCGACACTTTTGCTCATGTAGCGTTGAGTGAGTTGTCCTCACTCAATGCCTCTGAACTTAACCAGAATTTTGCCTTTGTCAACAGCTCTTCTTGACATCTGGCGTTGAGTGAACTGACATCGCTCAATGCCTGTGGACTTAATCGAATATCTCTTTCCAACTTTCTTTCTTAGACATCTGACGTTGAGTGAGCTTACTTCACTCGATGTCTGTGGACTTAGACAGATTCCTGTCTTTCCAGCATCCTTCTTTGAATCCACCTGTCCAATCCATGTGACAAGGAACCACCTGCATGCATGAGCTTGAACATACATCAAATACAACTAGGTGTGTATCATTGACTTATTTGACTTCTTACAAATCCGGGACATTGGGATCAATGAACCCAACACATATCATTGACATTTCAGCTATTTTTGCAAAACAAATGGCAAATTATTTCATTCATTGGTTCGAGATGCTAAAAATTCAGGTTGGATTTTACTTGAGGAAAGCCTAGTACATGAAGAAAATTGCTGAAGTTTGTCTTGCTGAGTATGATGGAGATTCCAGATTCCTTGAATGCCTTTCTTTCCCTTCTAGGAATAGGTCCTAAAATGGCCTATTTGGTATGTATTCATAACTGTGATCTTCATCTCCGAATGGGGTAGGATGCTCCCTAATCATTTAAATTAATCTTAAATAGGTTCTGAATGTTGCATGGAATAATGTGCAAGGAGTTGGTGTTGATACTCATGAACATCGCATTAGTAATCGATTGAGATGGGTAGCTCAACCAGGCGGTGTTCAGGTGTGCTTTTGTACGGTGAAGATTATCTATTCTGTTTTGTAAACCGTTAAATATCCCTTTATTACTAACGTCAAACAATCATCTTTGTAGTATAAGAAAATCAACCTTTTCATTTTTTTAATGTTCTAGAAAACACGCTCTCCTGAAGAAACACGAATATCATTACAGAAATGGCCTCCAAAAGAAGAGTGGGATCCAATCAATCCGCTTTTGGTAATGTTGTCTTGATCGCATTCTCTTTGAGGTGTTTTTTTTGTGATTGATCTTATTTATGGATTCTTATTCATTTTTTGTCCTGCAGATTCTTATTCAATCTGCAAAAGAAGAGTGGGTAATGTTGTCTTGATCGCATTCTCTTTGAGGTGTTTTTTTTGTGGCTGATCTTATTTATAGATTCTTATTCATCTTTTGTCCTGCAAATTCAGTTTTTATATATCTATACATCTATACATATATATAAAGATATTTAGTACCTCTACAGTGCAGGTTGTCTGCCCCGTGTGTGATGTCCTTTTTTTTATTTTAAAAAAGGCAAAAATAGTATATCACTCCCATAACTTCTAACCTTCTTTGACATTAGTCCCTTACTTTTTTTATAAGGATTTCAGTCCCTAAACTCTAGTAAATAAATGAAATCAGTCCCTCCTAACACTTCTGTTAACGGCGTTTTTCTGTTGAATGCTCTTAAGAGATGGTCGCTAGAGGAAGATCCCTAGGTCTCGCCCTTCTGAGTTTTGGCGGCTTTCGGCCAGCATGAAATGTTTATGGTGCTGTCGAGCTGGTTAGTGCTGTTGTTGGTGTCTCGGAGGGTGACGAGGGAGCGGTCGCCATTGTTGTAGCACCAGTGTACGAAACCGGAGGGGACGGCGATAATGTCGCCCCGATGAAAGTCGAAGATTTTTTGATGTTGGTCGGTGGATGGCGGCTTTCTTTGGCCCTGACCATGACCGCGGCCCTGCTCTTCGAAGAATTGGAATGATTCCGGGCAGCTGGGGACCAGCAGGCCGGCTATTTCGCTGCCTGAAATCAAAATTTGAAAGTAAATTTTTAGCAAGTTTCAATTAGGAAACAGAGAAAATTGGGGAAAAAGGGGTAATTAATTTAGATGAAGTAGCTGTTGGCCTTCGATGAGGTAGACGAGACCTGGAGTGTTAGAGATGATGAGGGAGGAAGAGGCTGCCTGATTTGACGGTGCGGTGGATGACGGTGACACTTATGCATTGTAGCTGCTGTTCGTTGCCGTCAAATTACTTGCTGATGCCGGCTTCGGACTCGAGGCAGTGGCGAGGCTGGAGACCGGTGATGCTTGTTGAATTTTGTGAAGTGGAAGTGGTTGACGGGACAGGCCGGGCGGCCTGGACGGACAGCTTTGGCGGACTGGGCGGACTGTGATGTGCGGCCTGGTGGAAGGTCTAGTGGAAAGCCGGCTGTCTTCTGAGCGGGTTGTTGCATGGAGTCCACGGACTGTGCGGCCTGGTATCTGCGGATAGGACGTTGGCTTTGGTTTAGTCAAAGAGCGGCCTGAGCGGATAGAGGCTTGCGGACTGGTGCATTGCTCAGTGGTCGTGGTGCAAGCTTGCGCTGTTTGGCAGTTTGGCTCGTGTCCGCGGGAAGCTTGCGGACTGGCGTGTCCGCGGTTTGGGCTGTTGCGGACTGGGCTTAAAGCTTGGTTGAGGCCTTGTCGAGCTCTGGTGTTACAGCAGGCGCCTTGCTGTGGAGGTCGATTGGCGGACTGGCTTATGGAGTCCGGGAGGTGGTTGCTGCGTTGGGCAGGAGTGCAAGGAACTTGCGGACTGCTGGCGGTCTGTGCTAAGGTGTTTGGCGGACGGGAGTTTGAGTTCGTCATGCTCGCATTGGCCTTTGATGGTTTTGGACTTGGTCACACTCTGTGCCAAGACCATGGTGTCCGCCATATCTGTCAAGTCCGTTGTGACCGGGCGGACTGTTGTTGTCTGCCTTTGGTCGTGGACTTGTGGCGGATTGAGGTGTGAGTCTTGCGGACTGCCTCGGGTTTGTGCGGACAGCCATTGAAGAGGGTTGTTGTCCTGCAGTGGTTGGAGCTTTGCGGGTTGATGCCTTGTCCGCATCGCTTGGGCGGACTGGAGAGGGTTCGCCAATATTGCCTTGCTCCTGGCGGTTTTCCTTGGTATCCGGCTAAGTCGTTGCGGACTCGGCGGACGGTGTTTTGCTATCGCGCGGGCTGGGGGGGTGTCTCTATCTCTAGGGCGGTGACCACACTCCTCACCTCGCCTATAAATAGGACTCCTCTGGCAAGTCTACAGTAACTTGAGTGAACAGTAAGTTGGGTTGGGCAAGGAGCTGCGGTCTGAGTTTGTCTGTCCGCGCGGTTTGATTCAGTGCTAACGTTTGCTGTGTGCAGGTCGCGCGGGTTGCTTCAAGGAGCCAGGAGTTTGGCTGTGACTTCGGTCAAGTACTTGGAAGTGTGCGGTCTCTGCGGACTCAGCAGGAGGTCGCTCTGCGGCTTGTCAGTTCTGTTTCATCTTTGCCAGCTTCAATAACCTGTCCGCCGGCTTCAGGCGTGTATGGGGTGTTCCTCAGTTCAGCTTCAGCAGGAGACGAATAACGGTGTGTCCGCGCGGCCTCGCGACTTCGGCGGACTCCGTGGCTATTCGGCGGATTGCAGCTTAAGTTCGTGCGATCTCAGCGGACTCGGCGACCTCGGCGGTCTCGGCGGACTCCGGTGCTGTCCGCCCGGCTTGTTTTTTGGTGCTTTCTGTTTACAGCTATTATACTAGCGAAATCATGTCTCACTATGTGTGCCTCGTGTTGTAAAGAAGTGAATGCATAAAAGACCTGCTTGTGCTTCCATTGTTTGTTGGGCTATCTTGCTGACCACGTTGAGAAAATTTAACATGGTATCAGAGGGAGGTTCAGTTGCGTGAGCGGAAGTCAGCCAGTGTTGTTACTCAGTGATTGAGTGGTGATCAACCTGTGTTGTTGCTCGGAGCTTCTGAAAGGTTGCCAACAGGTGTTGCAATGGAAGGGAGCTTTGCAAGAGGTCTGGGCATTGAACTCTTAACGCCGACTAACTTCAAGAAGTGGAAGTCGTGCATGAAGAGTTATCTTCTTGGCGAGGAGCTGTGGGAAGTCGTCGGTGGTGACAACAGGCAGGAAGTCACTGCTGCTTTCGGTACTGCTGAGCAGGTTAGGCTCTGGAGAAGAACAAATGCTAAGGCGGAGTTCATTCTGAAGAGAGCCGTGTCTCCGGAACTGTTTGATCACATCGTTGGATGTGAGTCGGCTGCTGATATTTGGACAACCATTGATGAGTTGTTCAATAGGAAGAATGTGGCGCGGCTTCAGTTCCTGGAGAATGAGTTAGCCAGGGCAACTCACGGAGACCTTTCCATTTCCAAGTACTTCTTAAAGATGAAGAGCTTGTGTGCTGAGCTGTCGGCACTGGATCCTGATGAGCCTATCTCTGAGGCGAAGATGAAAAGGCACATTATCCGCGGCTTGCGGAAGGAGTATGTGGCCTTTGTCACATCTGTTCAAGGGTGGGCTACTCAGCCGTCTTTGCTGGAGCTGGAGAATCTTCTTGCCTCGCAGGAGAGCTTAGCAAAGCAGATGGCTGGAGTGAACCTGAATCAGGAAGGCAGCGAAGCTCTCTTCTCAGGCAAGAAGAAAGGATGGGAAGGGAAGAAGAAGAAGAAGGTGCAGGCCGTTGGTGAGAAGGAGACTTCAACTTCATATCCGCCGGAGAGGAGCAATGCTTCTAAGGACTGGAAGAAGAACTTGAAGTGCTACCGGTGTCATCAGCGAGGGCACTTCAAGCGGGATTGCAAGGTCAAACTGCAGCCTGGGCATGCTGCGGGAAAGGAGGAGGCTTGCTCGAGAAGTGAAGAAGCAGAATGGGGCAGAGCCTTCATGACGGGCACTTGTGTCCGGGCCTTGTCTGCTGAGGACTTCAACAGCGAGTGGATTGTGGACTCCGGGTGTGGTCATCACCTCACCGGAGACAAATCGAAGTTCACCTCCATGCAGCCTTACTCAGGTAATGAAGCTATTATCACTGCTGATAATAATGTTTATACAGTAGAGAAAGAGGGGGTCGTGTCTTTGGGTAGTGATCAGGGGTCACTCACGTTAAGGAGTGTGTATCACGTGTCGGGCATGAAGAACAACCTCTTCTCGGTGACCAATGCGGTGGATGCTGGTTATCACATTCTGTTTGGGCCAACAAACGTGAGGTTCCTTCGCAACGTATCAGCGGTGAAGGCTGATGTTGCTCATGTAGGGAGGAGGGTGAAGAACTTGTTTGTTCTTGCCACCAATTCTTACGTTGATAGAATGAGGGTCAATGATAGTTCTGCTATCTGGCATGAGAGGCTGGGCATGTTGGCATGGACAAGCTGAAGGCGATGGCGAGTAGAAGTCTGGTGAAGGGGTTGCCGAAGTTGTCCTCCTTTGGTGATGGGCATGTTTGTGCGGGCTGTTAATACGGCAAGGCACATCGCCTTCCGTTTGATAAATCACAAACAAGGAGCAAGAAACAACTGGAGTGCATTCATGGCGACTTGATGGGACCGACGGTTACTGTCAGCCTTGGTGGAAGCAGATACATGCTTGTCTTGGTTGATGACTACTTAAGGTATACTTGGCTGTACTTCTTAAAGGAGAAGTCGGAAGCCTTCCTGTTGTTTGTGGAGTTTAAGGAGTTGGTAGAAGGCCGGCTTGGCTTCCGGATTAAGAAGTTTAGAACTGATAATGGGGGTGAGTTTGTCTCCTCCGAGTTTTCTAACTTCTGCAGGAAGCACGGGATCCAACGGGAGCTTACTTGTGCTCACACTCCACAACAAAATGGGGTAGCGGAGCGGAAGATCCGTCATCTGACGGAGACCTGCAAATGTTGGCTTCATGCAAAAGATATCTCAAGGTCCTTTTGGGCGGAGGGGATGTCTTGTGCTGCTTATGTCATCAACCGGATGCCACTCAGCCCTATCAACATGAAGACTCCTATTGAGTTGTTGCTGAAGGAGAAGCCGAGTGTGGGACACCTTCGGGTGTTCGGTTCAACTTGCTACATGCATGTCCCGAATGCTTCACGGACAAAGCTGGATGCGAAGGCAAGGAAGCTTGTCTTTGTTGGCTACGATGAGCGGGAGAAGGGATGAAAATGCATGGACCCTGTGACGAAGAAGTTCGTGGTATCAAGAGACGTTGTCTTTGACGAGCTGACGTGATATGGAGGTGGCTTGGTTGAGCTAACCGGAAGTAGCAAGATTGATGAAGCACCGGTGGCGGCTGCTGAAGGCTTGGAAGAGGAGCTTGCTGTTTTACCAGCAGCTCATGTTGCTTCTAACTCCGAGGATGAGCCTTCTGGCTCAGGAAGCAGGGGGATCACTGCTCAATGCTTGCCCCAGATAGGAGTTGAGCCCGAAGAAGCAACGGAAGCCGTGAGCAAGGAGCCGATTCTTCGGAGATCGAAGAGGGTGGTTAAGCCACCAGTTCGGTACTGTGATGGGAATGCAGTGAGCTTTGTCTCCTGGTTCTTTGCAGGTCCTCTGGATGAGCGAGAGCCTGCAAACTTCAACGAGGCCACTGGAGTGAAGGAGTGGGAAGGTGCCATGAAGGAAGAGATTGATGCTCTGAAGAAGAATGAAACCTGGGACCTTGTGCCCAAGGTTGATGGCATTACTCCGGTTACTTGCAAGTGGGTGTACAAGTTGAAGAAGAAGGCTGATGGGAGCATTGATCGGTTCAAGGCTCGCCTGGTCGCTAGAGGATTCTCACAGCAGTATGGAGAAGACTATGAGGAGACATTCAGTCCAGTTGCGAAGATGACTTCAGTAAGAGTGGTGATCGTCTTGGCTGCTAGCAAGGGATGGAGGTTGTGGCAACTCGATGTGAAGAATGCCTTTCTTTACGGAGAGATTGACAAGGACATCTTCATGGATCAGCCGCTTGGTTTTGTCTCTGAAAAGCATCCGGACTATGTCTGTAAACTCGGGAAGGCTCTCTATGCATTGAAGCAAGCTCCTAGAGCTTGGTATGGGAAGATTGCAGAGTACTTGCAATTCTGTGGATACCTTGCTTCCAACTCGGATTCAAGCTTGTTCGTCAAGAAGAAGGGGGAGCTATAAGTCTTGGTCCTGCTGTATGTGGATGACATGATCATCACAGGGAACTCGGAGGGGGAAGTAGCAAGGCTCAGGGCAGAGCTTGCTATACGCTTCGAGATGAAAGACTTGGGAGAGTTGCATCACTTTCTCGGTCTGGAAGTGGAGAGGAAGGAGTGCGGGGTTCTCATTTGCCAGAAAGGGTATCCTGATCGCATTGTGAAGCGGTTCAGCATGGGCGAAGGGAAGAAGTGCTCTACTCCACTGGAACCTGGGCTAAAGCTTCGACGAGATGAGGGAAGGGTTCTTCATGATCCCTTGGTGTTCAGGGCTCTTGTTGGGAGCTTGATTTACCTGATGATTACAAGGCCAGACATTGCTTATGCTGTTGGCCGAGTAAGTCGGTATATGGCTGAACCAAGGCAATCTCATCTAGTGGCAGCAAAGGTTATTCTGAAGTATGTCAAGGCTTCTTCTGACATGGGACTCCTCTATAGAAGGGACTCAGAGTTTGCGTTGCTCGGGTACACGGATGCTGACTATGGCGGTGATTCGGATGATCGGAGGTCTACTTCAGGTTATGTGTTCACTTGCGGTTCAGCTAGCATCTCGTGGTGTAGCAAGAAGCAGGACTCGGTGTCGGTTTCAACCACGGAGGCGGAGTATAAGGCTTCGGCCTTGGCTGCTCGGGAAGCCGTTTGGTTGAGGAGGCTTATAGAGGATGTTCATGAAGAAGTGCAAGGGCCTACTTTACTCCGGGATGACAATGAGAGTGCTCTCAAACTGGTAAACAATCCAGTGTGTCACGCCAGGACCAAGCATATTGAGATTGATCACCATTTCATCAGGGAGAAGGTGTTGGAAGGATCTCTGCTGGTCGGGCATATTCGGAGTGAAGATAATCTTGCTGACATCTTCACGAAGCCACTGTCGAAGGGGCCCTTTAAACGCTTGCGCAGCTTGGTGTGCTTGGTCACCACTTTCCACTTCAAGGGGGAGTGTTGAATTTTGTGAAGTGGAAGTGGTTGACGGGACAGGCCGGGCGGCCTGGGCGGACAGCTTTGGCGGACTAGACGGACTGGGAGACTGTGATGTGCGGCCTGGTGGAAGGTCTAGTGGAAAGCCGGCTGTCTTCTGAGCGGGTTGTTGCATGGAGTCCGCGGACTGTGCGGCCTGGTATCTGCAGATAGGACGTTGGCTTTGGTTTAGTCAAGGAGCGGCCTGAGCGGATAAAGGCTTGCGGACTGGTGCATTGTTCAGTGGCCGTGGTGCAAGCTTGTGTTGTTTGTCGGTTTGGCTCGTGTCCGCGGGAAGCTTGCGGACTGGCGTGTCCGTGGTTTGGGCTGTTGCGGACTGGGTTTAGAGCTTGGCTGAGGCCTTGCCGAGCTCTGGTGTTACAGCAGGTGCCTTGTTGTGGAGGTCGATTGGCGGACTGGCTTATGGAGTCCGGGAGGTGGTTGCTGCGTTGGGAAGGAGTGCGAGGAACTTGCGGACTGCTGGCGGTCTGTGCTAAGGTGTTTGGCGGACGGGAGTTTGAGTTCACCATGCTCGCATTGGCCTTTGATGGTTTTGGACTTTGTCACACTCTGTGCCAAGACCATGGTGTCCGCCGTATCCGTCAAGTCCGCTGTGACCGGGCGGACTGTTGCTGTCTGCCTTTGGTCGTGGACTTGTGGCGGATTGAGGTGTGAGTCTTGCGGACTGCCTCGGGTTTGTGCGGACAGCCATTGAAGGGGGTTGCTGTCCTATAGTGGTTGGAGCTTTGCGGGCTGATGCCTTGTCCGCATCGCTTGGGCGGACTGGAGAGGGTTCTCCAATGTTGCCTTGCTCCTGACGGTTTTCCTTGGTATCCGACTAAGTCCTTGCGAACTCGTCGAACGGTGTTTTGCTATCGCGCGGGCTGGGGCGGTGTCTCTATCTCTAGGGCGATGACCACACTCCTCACCTCGCCTATAAATAGGACCCCCCTGGCAAGTCTACAGTAACTTGAGTGAACAGTAAGTTGGGTTGGGCAAGGAGCTGCGGTCTGAGTTTGTCTGTCCGCGCGGTTTGATTCAGTGCTGACGTTTGCTGTGTGCAGGTCGCGCGGGTTGCTTCAAGGAGCCAGGAGTTTGGCTGTGACTTCGGTCAAGTACTTGGAAGTGTGCGGTCTCTGCGGACTCAGCAGGAGGTTGCTCTGCGGCCTGTCAGTTCTGTTTCATCTTTGTCAGCTTCAATAACCTGTCCGCCGGCTTCAGGGGGGTAGGGGGTGTTCCTCAGTTCAGCTTCAGCAGCAGACGAATAACGGTGTGTCCGCGCGGCCTCGCGACTACGGCGGACTCTGTGGCTATTCGGCGGATTGCAGCTTAAGTTCGTGCGATCTCAGCGGACTCGGCGACCTCGGCGACCTCGGCGGTCTCGGCGGACTCCGGTGCTGTCCGCCCGGCTTGTTTTTTGGTGCTTTCTGTTTACAGCTGTTATACTAGCGAAATCATGTTTCGCTATGTGTGACTCGTGTTGTAAAGAAGTGAATGCATAAAAGAGCTGCTTGTGTTTCCATTGTTTGTTGGGATTAACCTTTGTTCCTTGGTTTTCCGTTGGTTCAACGTGAGAACTGGGTAGTTCCGAAGATATTAATTTGACGTTTGGGCTATCTTGCTGAGCACGTTGAGAAAATTTAACAATGCTTAAGGGAAGGAGGAGAAGAATCAAAAACGCCGTTAACAAAAGTTTTAGGAGCACTGATTTCATTTATTTACGGGAGTTTAGGAAGTGAAATCCTTTAAAAAAAAGTAAAGGACTGATTTCAAAAAAGGTTTAAAGTTAACGGACTGATATACTATTTTTGCCTTTAAAAAATTGAGCTTGCGCCTTTGAACAGAGTGGGAGGAGAGGCGGCGGAGGATGTCGAGGGGGGTAACGCCATCGATGGTCCGGACGTTGGGGACGGCGTAGTGGTACTCCTCTCCGGCAAACCCCGTGTACGACCAGTCGCCACCATCTCGGCAAAATCCGCCAACAACAACTTCCACTCTAGCGCGCCAAGACGGTACGAACTGTAGAAGGGTGATGGCATTAAAAAAAATTTCACCACGCCAGAGAGAGGGAAGCAGACCTCTCTCCAGGGGAGAAGAAGACAGAGGCACCACCGGAGAGCAAAGCTCCGGCGGTGCAGAGGCTCTAAAGGTCTCTTCTGGCAGCGACTGTGGCGCCAGACAGCTGGAATGCCGCCGGAAGGAGACCCTGCCTCCGGCAAGCTGGCCGGAGCCGGTAGCGTGGGGACCCAATGGGCAGCCGGCGGCGGAGAAGGAAACAAAAGTTTCCGCCCGTGCACCCCTCCTCCTCCTCCCGTGCATTTTAATGTTCCTGTTTTCCGATTAATGTTTCTGTTCCGATTCAAGATGTAACTATTTTTATATTATTATTGTATATATTATATTATTATCATTACAAATAATAATAATAATTGATTATTATTATTATTAAATTAGATTTATAATAAATATTAGCATGCACGGGCTACGCCAGTTCTCGATGCACTCGGGCGGCCTTCGACAACATCCAGGCGGGCTTCGCCAGCGAACTGGTTTCACTCATGCTTGATGCTTCAGAAGATCTTAGGCCGCATAAAAGCGGGCTTCGCCCGCTTCCACGTAATCCACCAGCTCGGCCCCGTACCCGTCACTCGCGGGCCCGCGGTCTCGTACCTGTCACTCGCATAATAAGAAAATCAACCTTTTCATTTTTTGTGCGCCCGTGCTCGATGCCCTCAAGCTGCCTTCGGACGCATCCAGACGTCCTTCGCCCGCCAGTGAACGGGTTTCACTCGTGCTTGATGCTCCGGGCGATCTTAGGTTGCATAGAAGCAGGTTTCGCCCACTTCGACGTAATCCACTAGCTCGGCCTCGTACCCGTCACTTGCTGCCCCCCATAGCGCATAAGACCGCTCAGGGGGGCGTGAGTGACGGGATGGGGCCGAGCTGGTGGATTACGTGGAAGCGGACGAAGCTCGCTTCTATGGGGCCTAAGATCGTCCGGAGCATCAATCACGAGTGAAACACGCCCGTTCGCTGGTGGGCAAACATACATGTAGGTACGTAGGTACGTACGTACGTACATACATGTTGAAACCGAAAACTCGGTCTCTTGTGGAGTTCACCCTTAGGGAAGGGGTGATCGCACACTTATTTCTCTCCTGCAAGCCAAATGACAAAGGGAAACTGACCCAAGGGCTCGGCGTGGAGGTCCCACCACACACCCGGAAGATCTTAGAGCGCTTCCACTCCTTAGCCAAAGACCGAGCTAAGGTTAGCTCAGAAAGCGCTAGAAGACTAGGGAACCAGTGAGCATGCCTTCTGAGGTACCCCTTGAGTCCTATTTACAGATTTCTGAAAACGGCCTGCAAATAGCCAACCTCCGCTGTTTTAAACAGCTATGTGCAGCCCAACCGGGTCTACCAACAATGCAACTCCGTTGTTCTAACAGGCTATAGGCAGACCAGCAGGGGTAAAAATTGTTAAAAAAACATCATGGGGCGATGGGCGAGTGCCCCCCCTATAGCCTCTGCTCGTCTGGGGTGGCGAATACAGGTTCGGCAGGTCCTGTCGGGCCTCGACGAGTACGGGCCCGGCTGGCCCTACTCGCCGGCTCCACCTGGCGAGTGCGAGCCTTTTGGCTCTATTCGCCCCAGATGATTCCACCTCGCCTGGGACTAGGACTGTATGGTCCCACGGTTCAGCTCTTGAGAAATTGAGCCTGACGAAAGCTGAGTTCCGTTCGACGAACGCCGAGCTCCGTTCGACGAACGCCGAGCTCCGTTCGACGAACGCCGAGCTTCGTGCGACGAACGCCGAGCTCCGTTAGACGAACTGAGTGGACTGGGCGGGCTTCTCTCAATGCCAAGGTAGAATGACGTTGAGTGTCTATACTTCACTCAACGCTAAAGACAGAACGGCGTTTAGTGTGTGGACTTCACTCAACGCTAAGGTAGAATGACGTTGAGTGTCTACACTGGCTGGTACTCGCCGCTTCTACCTACCTCCTGGCGAGTGCGGGACCGGCTGGCCCTACTCGCCTCCCACGAGCTGATCTTGCCTGGGCGAGCTGGGGGCTGCCAAGCTATGGCCCCCCTTGGTGCTCGCCCGGTACTTGAGAAAAGAGAGCCGGCCGGTCTGGTTCCTGGCGACCCCACTCGCCGGATACGGGGTTGTACAAAATCTCCACTTTTTTCGAGCTTGGCAAAGCTCGAAAAGAATCATCCAACCCCAAGTGTTCGGCGAGTGTGGCAGGAACCAGAGAGAATCTTTGAGTGGGGTCCACCTGCGGCTATATATATGTGCCAACGTACCAGAGCGACTTTTGTCATTCCCTTCGCTCTAATCTTGCCAATATGTCAATCCCTAAGGAGATCCAAGAGAGGCTTGCCTGAGTTCGCGAGGCTTCTTCTGCTCGCATCACCAGCATGACCGCGGTTCCACTTGTCGTCCCGCAGAGCAGCTCGGCCGACCCAATCCTGCCAAGAGGGCGAAACCATTTCCCCAGGCGGCCGAGCCCATCTTTGATGAAGTGAAAATGACCCTGGAGCACGGGACTGGCTCCACCAATCTGCCTGCCCTTGAGAAGGGAAAAAATGTTATTGACCTTTACGACGACCTAGACAGCCAACGGGATGGCGCCGAAGATTCCGCGTTGTGAGCCAAGAACACCCTTGGCGACTCGCGGCTTAGAACTCCAAAGAATCGTCCTCGGGACCCGTCACCCCCCTTCAGGACCCTGGGGCTGGATTCGCAGAGGCTGAACTCGCCGGTTCGCGCCCTTTCCCCTCAGCGGCCTGCCGGGACCGTGGGGGAGGTGTCGAATCCATCCCTGTTCCGGGCTTCAACCTCCTCTCGCAAGGAAAACGCTGCCCAAGCCGCGGTAAGAACCTGAGATTGGTCACACCTCGCACTTTCTTGGGGGCGCCAAGCTCGTCAGGTAAGCCAGCCTCTGGTTTTTGTCCTGTGATTTTCCGGGATACCCGTCTTCCATACTGATGCTTAGTTAATCTTCACAGCTCTTCCCGGCCAGTCTGAGGCTGAAGAGTCTTCGAAACCAACCCGTTATTCCCCCCTCCCCTCTCCGAGCTCGCTAGACTCCTATCTGGGCTCTGAAGTGGAGAACGGGGAGCTGACGAGGAGGGGGATCGGGCTATTCAAGAAGCTGGTGTGAGGCCTGCGCCTTGTGCAGGAGGTCAACGAGGCGCTGCAGCGCGACTACGTGCGGCTCGCGGACGAGGTGAGGGGCATCCCAGTCGGCGAGGCGGGGTCCCCCTCCCGGCTTTTGGATGAGATCGACGAGGGCCTCCTGATAGCGCAGAGAAATTCGGGGCGGATTCGCGAGCTCCTCCGCTCGCGACAATCTGGGCGGTGGGGGATGCGAGGCTGGGGTAGATAGAAACGGCTCCATTGCCGAGCCGACCGGTACTCGCCTCCTGACCCCCTCAGCTCGCGCATCTTGCTCCTCTTTTTCTTCCGTACCTTATTTTTTCAAACAGTATTCTTTCCTGGGCCTGTAATAACTTTGGATATATTTTTTAGATTCTAATGCTTGGTATCTGAATAATATATAGCTTATTATACTCAGCTCGGCATGTGATGGGACAAATCGTAGAAGTCGACGAGCTGGGGTTGGCGAGCTGGGATAGGCGGGCTGGACTGATCGGTCAGCTCAGCCTCAGGTTTCTTTTTTCTATAAATAGCCCCCTCACCAACCTCGTACCACCGCCTTTACTGCCTTCATACCCTCCTCTCGCTTTCTCTCTCTTTTCTTACTCGCGCTCTAACCCTCCCGCGAGCATGGGTAAGACAAACCCTGATGCCGACGGCCGCTCAAAATGTGTCTAACATTTCACTGATTATTGCTTCTTTGAGGGGAACACGACCGAGGTGGAGCTCGCCGAATTCATCACCGACTACGTTCCACCTGGCTTCGAGGCGCGCCGGCCGAAGGAGAAGGAGGCCATCAACACTTTATACTCCGACGAGCGCGCCTTCCTCATCTCTCATTTAGAGGTGGGGTTACGCCTACCTCTCTGGACTGAAGTCCGCCAGATATTGAAATATTATGGTGCGGTGCCCGCGCAACTCAACTTGAATGCCATCACCATGATGGTGGCGTTCGCGTGCTTCCTCCGCCGGGAGCGAATAGAGTTCAACCTGACCGTCTTCAGGAAACTCTTCTCCTACAAGGCCACCCCGGATGGCGTCGCCTACTTCGGGGGTTCGCTCATCAAAGTTCGCGAGATCGCAAACAAACATCATAACTGGATGACCAAGATCGTCTTCATCAAGGGCAATCTCGGCTTCATCCCCTACTCCCCCCAGCAAAAGGGTGAGGACGTCTACCCCCCCCCCCCCCACCGTATCTGACAACGACGTCGAGCTCCACAAGTTTTTCCTCCATAAGGATTTCGAGGTCGCCTTCCTGTGAAGCGGCCTCGACTCGCTCCACCCCA
Source organism: Platanthera guangdongensis (assembly GCA_039583875.1). NCBI lineage: Eukaryota > Viridiplantae > Streptophyta > Magnoliopsida > Asparagales > Orchidaceae > Platanthera > Platanthera guangdongensis. The sequence goes on from CM077156.1 coordinate 114,336,400, forward strand.
TTCTTCCCGGCGAAGGTATTCTTCTCTTTCCTATTGCTCAGCTCGCCGGATCTTGATAGAATTTTTCTAAGTCTTTTCATGCAGGAGAACGACTGATTCCCGCGAACCCACCATTCGCGGACTCAGGATTATTCTCTGACCCCCTCGCTCGTGAGAGGGCGGTGGCGGCGGCCTGCCGAGATGAGCTGGCTTCCTCCAAACCTTCATCCAGCAAGAGGCGACCCGAGCTTGCGGGATCAAGCTCGCCCCGTCGCCAACAACCGCCAAAGAAAATGAAGGAAGCAGTGGTGGTTCCCCGGCCGGGACATCAACAACAACAACTGTTGAAGTTCAACAAACCCGCAGAGGCCTCCTCAGATACCCTGTTGAAACTCAACAAACCAGAGGAGAACACCCCACTTATAATGTTGAACGTTTTCCCGGATCTTGGAGAAAGCAGGGGTTATCTCAACAAAGCAGAAACAACCAGCAACACATGCAGCAAGCAAATATCTTTATTGATCAAAAGCAAACTTCTTTACACGGCGAGACATACATGGCGAGACATGATTCACCAAACAGGGAGAACAGAGATAGTTACAAAGACAAAACCAAAACAAGTCGCGCGGACTCAAACGTCAAGCCGCACGACCTAGTGCTGTGGAGTCTGCTCAATCCGCCAGGTCGCCAAACCGCAATCAAGCCACGCGGACTACCCCTTATTCCAATGCTTAGGTCTTCACCTCCGATCTGCAAGCCACCTGACCGCGAGGTCGCCTAACCACCAGACCGCACATGCTGCGATACCGAATAGAACAGTCCGCCTGAGATAGGCGACTTCCTGAGCCCCGAACCATGTTGCCAAAGAGAAGACCGCCTAGTCGCTATCCGCGACCTGCTGTTTACCGCCTGTTGCTTAACCGCAGAGTCCGCACTGTCCCTGACCGCAATCAGAGTCAAGTCCTGGCTTTCCAGCGCTATCCGCATAACCTGCACAGCACAACCCGGTCAACTCTTTCAAACCGCGTGGACACCCAAGTCCAGTCTGCAGCAACTTACGCGAGCTCAAATAACTGTCCACTTACTTCGGTTCTCTCCGTTTTTGGTCTATTTCCTGATGTGACATGGGTCCTATTTATAAGCACGATGATGAGTATGGTCACCGCCCTAGCCGATAGGATCACCGCCACATCCCGCAGCAAGAACAAGTGTATCCGCAAGCCCGCGGATACACACACCAGTCTGTCGCTCCTGTGCAGATAACCAGCCCGCCTAGCTTCTCCAAGGCCGGACTCCAATCTCCAGTCCGCCTTGTCGCCAAAGGCCAACCCGCCAAGACATCACCAAGGCCGGACAGCATACCAGTCCGCCTTGTCGCCAAGGGCCAAACCAGGACCACCACAGCCGGACTCCGCAACCAGTCCACAAATCCGCGGACACAGCACCAGCCCACATAACCCGAGCCCGCAGCCTTACCATCAAGGCACCTGCCGGACTCAGCGGACACCCGACTTCCGTCCGCACATCCCGAGTCCATTGCCTCTCCAAGGCACCGCCGGACTCAGCGGACACGCCGATCCAGTCTGCTTACACAGCAAACTCCATCAGTCCGCATCCCTGAGTCCATAGCCTCATCACAAGGCTAAACCGAACTCAGCAGACTCTAGCTCCAGTCCGAACGCTCTTGCACACGCAATTCTCCAGTCTGCATCTCCACAAGCTAGCAATCAAGGCAACAACACTTCTACTGAGCTTGGCGGACTGAGAAAACAGCCCGCGCTCCACTGCGCGATCTCCACGGACTGAGCCAACCTGGACTCGGTTCAAAACTCACCAAGTCCAGTCCACTGGCCACAAGGGCCAGTCCGCACTTACTGGCGGACACTGGATCTAGCCCGCCAAACCGGGCGACCTCCAGAACCTGTCAGCACTGACTGCAGTCTCCGCAGCTTCCCGCTGCACCAGAGCAAGACCAAGGCAACTGCCAAACCGGTCTGTCGAGCTCCAGTTCTTCTGTCCGCTTCATGCCAGACTCCGCGGATAAAGTTTCTATCCGCCGGGTTACTTCCTGGGATTCAACCGCCTACTGAGTATACGCCGGCCTGACAGATCGCTGCTGCTGTCCGCGTAGTCCCCGCGAACAGACCGCCCAGGCCGCCACAGAGCAAACCGCCTGCAACATCCCTGCCGACTTAGCAGTCCGCCAACCCTGTCTGCATAGTCCGCGCGGATAGGTTGCTCAAGCCTTCCATTCACGCACTTTCACTTCACAGAATTCAACAACAACAAAACCCCAAATACATGAGCTCGCCCGAGACCATCCCGGACGGGTCGCCGGAGAGCCCGCTGAAGGAGACCACGAGCAAGGGGCAGGGGGCGGTGAGTCATCTGCTCCCCCTGCTGCAAAGAAGACAGCCCGCGAGCCTGTCGCGCCGAAGGACCATCCCCTCTTTAGCTTCGGGGGAAGGTGGAAAGACACGGTCGGCGAACCCATGGTCCAGTGGGACGAGCTAGCCCACAAAATCTCCATATCCACCCTTCACCCTTCTTGGGACGACCGTGAGCTCTCCACCGGGCATGCCTACGCACTCGGCTTCAGTATTTATGGTCGTGAGGACGTCAAGGCCCACAAGGGCATGACCCTGCGACAGCTCGGCCATGAAGGCATGCATGCCCACATGTGGGCCATGGAGATTCATCACATGATGATTTACTGCAGCTTCAACCTCAGCAACCACCTCCAGAAAGACGAGCAGGCATGCGACGTTGCCAAGGACAAGGCCGTCGACCTGGTGAGGCAACTCAGCATTGCCGAGAACTTAGTCACACAAGCCGGCGGCGGACTGGTAAGCATCAGGATGCTTCCTCCACTTTTTACTTAGAATTTTCTATCCTGTTATTAACGTGCTTCCTTTCTCTACATCAGGATGCCAAGGCCACTGGGGAGTTGCGGGCTCGCGCTGCCGGGCTAGAAGAGGAGAACAACCAGTTGCGCGCCCGCCTTGTTGGGGTGGAGGGGGAGAACGAGGCGCTGAAGGAGGAGAACAAGGGCCTCCATCGCGAGGTCCGCCGGCAAGCGCAAATCTTCTTTCCCTCGGGAAATAACGAGCCTACCTTCTCGTCCAATAGCCCGAGGATCTTCGGCGAGGTCGACAACGCTGAGAGGCTGCAGGTCAATTCAATCGAGGCCACCGAATGCACCCTCCAAATGATGAAGGACACGGGTGTGCTAATGGAGGGCTATGAGGAGATCACAGCCCGGGACCTCATGCCGAGCCTGTTCCCGGCGACGCCTCTTAGCGAGAAGGAGGACAGCCTCGACCTGCTCTTCGGGAAGGGCTTTCAGGATGACCTGTCTGCTGGAGGGGGTGAAGATCGCCAGTCCGGGGGGGGGGAGAAAGCTGATTTCCCTTTTTTTTGTAATCTCGCCCAGGCGAGCTCCCCTTGTAATTAACATTATATAATTGAAGATAGTTTTGATATGAATTTTGTCTTTAACCCCCTCTCTTTTTTTATATCTTTTTTTGGGCTTCGTTGTTTTAATGTTTTTGCTTGCGAGCTTTCCTCCTCGGGCGACCTCGTAAGGATAGATCTTACCATTAGGATGGATGTTAGGATTCGTTCCTGAGAGCAGACCTTGAGAGCTCGCCAACCCTAGACGATCCGGGGGTGGACACTCGCCACACTTGGCTCACCACCCCCCAGCTCGCTTGCGAGCTACCTATTTTTCCACCAATGTGGAACCAAAAATCGCTAAGAATTTCACAAGTAAAACTAAAGGGGGGGGGGGTGAAGTGTCCTGTCGGAGCCTTCCTTCCTCGGCGATAGCCAAGGACGGCTTGTCACCCTTCTGCCGATCTGGGCTTGCGAGTCTCGACTTGCCTGTGAAGATTCTTCTCTTCCTGTTTTTAAAGGCCAAACTTCTTAATATCTGGAGAGTATGGGACTTACCCGAGTGATATCCAGCCCTGCCAGCTAGGTGAGATCCTGACAGCGGGATCTGCTCGGGGTCCGGGTAGACACCACCGAGTGACATCCAGCCCTGCCAGCTAAGTGAGAGCCTGGCAGCGGGATCTGCACGGGATCCAGGTAGACACCATCGAGTGACATCCAGCCCTACTAGCTAAGTCAGAGCATGTCAGCGGGATTTGATCGGGGTCCGGGTAGACACCATCGAGTGACATCCAGCCCTGCCAGCTAAGTGAGAGCCTGGCAGCGGGATCTGCTTGGGGTCAGGGTATGCACCATCGAGTGACATCCAGCTCTGCCAGCTAAGTGAGAGCCTGACATAGGGATCTGCTCGGGGTCCAGGTAGGCACCATCGAGTGACATCCAGCACTACCAGCTAAGTGAGAGCCTGTCAGCGGGATCTGCTCGGGGTCCTGGTAGACACCATCGAGTGAAATCCAGCTCTGACAGCTAAGTGAGAGCCTAGCAGCGGGATCTGCTCGAGGTCTATCAAATAAACACTTCACCCTTTCATACGAGTTACTGCCGTAGAATCAAAAAGTTTTATCAAGAACAAGTCATTACTTACATATTTCAAGGATAAAAACGTTTCAAGTCATCACCGCTCCAGGTGAGACTTAGGGTCTCGCCCCCCACATTTTGGAGGTGATACCCTCCTGATCTTAATATTTCTTTTACGATGTATGGACCTTCCCAGTTGGGGTTGAGCTTCCCCATGGTAGTCGATCTTCTCGATGCATCCACCTTTTTCAAGATCAAGTCCCCCTCCACAAATTGTTTGACTCTGACGTGCTTGTCAAAGTACTTAGCCATTCTCCTCTTCACTTCTTCCTGTCGGATGGTGGAGAGGTCGCGCAGCTCCTCCACCATGTCAAGGGAGAGACGTAGCTTCTCCTTGTTCTCGTCCTGTCATTCTTCCCTGCCTTCCTCTGTCGTGACCACCCGAGGCGTTTGAACTTCAAATTCTACGGGGAGTACTGCCTCACATCCATGGGAGGGCTTGATTGGGATCTCCCCCGTAGCTGTGTTGGGGGTGGTCCTCAGGGCCCAGAGGACCGAGGGAAGCTGCTCCACCCAGCTGTCTTTCAGGTTCTCTACCTTCTTCTTCAGGAGGTTCACAATAATTTTAATTTTGTCCTCTACTTGTCTGTTGCTCCTGGGGTGGTGGACCGAGGCAAACCTGAGGTCAATCCCGAGCAGCTCGTAGAAGCTAGTGAATTTCGCAATAGCGAATTGAGGCCCGTTGTCCATGACGATGGCCTGTGGCATCCTATGGAGGCAGATGATCTCCCCCCAAACAAAATTTCTGATGACCTGGGAAGTCACCTTGGCTAGTGCCTTCACCTCCAGCCACTTAGAAAAATAGTCAATCATTACTAGTATGAACTTTCTCTGCCCCCTGGCCTATGGGAACGGCCCAACCAAGTCCATTCCCCAAATTGCAAAGGGCTAGAGGGTCGTGATACTCTTGAGGCGTTGAGCAGGTTGCAGTTGGAGGGGGCAAACAGCTGACATTTGTGGCACGTCTTTGTGAATTCTGCAGCATTGCGACCTAAGGTTGGCCAAAAGTACCGTTGTCTGAGGATTCTTCCTTCCAGGGTCCGACTCCCTGAGTGACTCTCACACTCCCCGGAGTGGACTTCTTCCAAGATCTTCTATACCTCACTCTCGGTCACTCAACGGGCCAACATCCCTGAGAGAGTCTTCTTATACAATTGCCCGTCCCGGAGGAGATAATATGCCGACTTGTATCTGAACTTCTTCTTGTCCATTCCCTCCGGATACCCCCTGTGGAAAGGAAGGTCCTGAACGGATCCATCCACGAGGGGTGTTAATCCACCTTCATCAGCTCTCCCTCTTTGATGGAAGGGCGGAACAAATCAGTGATGGTACCCACCATCCGAGGGCCATGCTTCGCTAGTTGATCGACCTGCTCATTCTCTTCTCTGTGCACGTGTCGGATGGAGAAGGTCTGAAACCTGCCGATGACCCCCTTCACTTTTGCTAAGTACAGTCGGAGGGTACATTCCCTCACCTCGAATTCTCCGTTGATCTGGGAAGCGACCACCATAGAGTCAGTGAGGATCTCCACATCCAGCACCCCCAGTTCCCTGGCCAGGCGCAGCCCTGCTATTACGGCCTCGTACTCAGCCTGGTTGTTAGTGATGGGAAAGTGCACCACCACTGTTTGCTCAATCCTTGGCCCTTGGGGGCTTTCCAAGATTCCCCCTACCCTCAAGGAATGTTTCCCTGAGGCGCTGTCCACCTTCACCTTGCACGAAGCCGGACGAGTGAGCTTTTCCTCTGCCACCTCGACCATGTAGTCTGCCAAAAAGTCGGCCATCGCTTGGGACTTGATCAAGAGGCAGTGGACGAAGGAGATGTCGAACTCGCTTAGCTCTACCTACCATTTGGCTAGCCTGCCCGAATGCTCCACCCCCTCGAAGATGTTGCGGAGGGGATGACCAGTCACCACTCGGATGGAGTGTGCCTGGAAGTGGGGCCGCAGCCTCCGGGTCGAGATGATTAGAGCGAAGGCCAGCTTTTCCAAGGTCGGATATCGAAGTTCGGCCTTCCTCAGAACCCGACTCACATAGTATATGGGGAGCTATCTCTTCCCCTCTTCATGAACCGGGACAGAGATCAAGGCCTCTGCTCCGACCCCGAGATACAAGTGCAGGTCCTCCCCTTCCTTCGGCCCTTGAAGTAGCGGAGCCTGGGTCAACTGCCTCTTCAGGGCTTGGAATGCCTCCTCGCACTCCTTGGTCCACTTGAATTTTTTGCCCCCCCCCCTAGTGTCTTGAAGAAGGGGGAGCATTTCTCCCCGGCTCGGGAGAGGAACCTGCTCCATCCTGCCAGCTTCCCTGTTAATCATTGTACCTCTTTACCACTCCGCGGTGACCCCAGCTCCATGATGGCCTTGACCTTATCAGGATTTGGCTCGACACACGCGGGGGTGAGGAGATGCTCCAAGAACTTTCCCATGCTGGCCTCGAAGATGCATTTCAAGGGATTCAGCCACATCTTATATTTGCGCAGGGTGGCGAAGGTTTCTTCTAGGTCCTGGAGGTGAGAGTCCACGTTCTGACTCTTGATCATGAGATCATCTACGTACAACTCCAGGTTCCTCCCCTTTTGTTCCCGGAAGACCCTGTCCATCATCTTCTGGTATGTCGCCCCTGCATACTTCAACCCAAAGGGCATCATTTTGTAGCAGTAGTACCCATCCCCCGTGATGAACAAGACATCCTTGATGTCCGGGGGGTGCATCCTGATCTGGTGATAACCTGAAAATGTATCTAAGAAACTCATTACAGGAAAACTGACGGTTGAGTCAACCAGCGTGTCGATCCGAGACAAGGGATAACATTCCTTAGGGCATGATTTATTAAGTAAAGAAAAATCAACACACATACACCATCGACCGTCTCCTTTTTTAATTATAACAACATTGGAGACTCAGCCGGGGTATTGTATTTCAGATACAAAACCGACCCTGAGAAGTTTGGCCACCTCCTCCCGAATGGGCTCGGCTAGCTTGTCCGCGGTAGACCTCTTCTTCTGCTGGACGGGGCGTGCTCCCGGGTCCGGGTTGAGGCGGTGGCAAGCCACGTCCACGTCAACCCCCGGCATGTCCGCTGCATTCCATGCGAAGATATCCACATTATTTTGGATGCATGTCAGCATCCTGCCCCGAGCCTCCGAGGTCACCCCCCCCCCCCCACTGACGCGAACCTTCTCCACCCTGCCTCCAAGGGTGAGAACCTCTATCTCCACCACCTCTTCTGCAGCCTCCAGCCTGGACTGCTCCCCACACTCTCCGACGTCCCTCTCCTCCGGGACAAGAACCTTCACTTCCACCTCTTCCTCTGTGGCAATTGCCTCGGCCAACTCCTCCCGGTCTCCTCGTGCCACCTCTACCTCGGTGCAGCCCTCCACCTTTATCTCCTCCCTTCCATCCTCCTACTCCGCCTCCTCCATTCTCCGCTTCATCTCCTTGGCCCCTTCCTGACAGGAGATAGCACTCCCACGCTACTTTGGGGTCACCCCGGACCCGGACCTGGATCCCCTCGGCATTAAACTTTAGGCATTGGTGGAACGACGAGGAGACGCGGCGGAAGGCGTTGATGAGGGGCCTTATGAAGATGACGTTGTAGCTACTGGGGGCATACACGATGACAAATCGGCAGTTTCGGGACTGCCCCCCCCCCCCCCCAGGGTGATATGGAGCCCCACTCCTCCTTCTACCTCCTTCATCTGCCCTGAGAACCCAAACAAGGGGCCATCTGAATCTAGCACCCTCTTTGCCTCCACCTTCATTGCGTCGAACGCCTTCTTGAAGATGACGTTGACGGAGCTTCCATTGTCAATGAAGATCTGGGAGACGGTGAAATTCTCGATAGCCGTCTGGATGACCAGCGCATCGCAGAAGGGATCCTCATGATCCGGCATATCATTCCTTGAGAAGGTAATCTTCTCTTCTGGCAGTGGGGTATGGGACGTGGAGCCAACGCTACGACGGTACATGGTGTGGAGGATTGTCTTTCAAGAGGCCTCTACCCCCACCCCCCACCCCCCATGGATCACTCTGATCCCTCCCCGGGTCCCGACATCCGCCCGGTCTTCACATCGGTCCTCCTCTGCCCGAGGCAGGACCTCTTCAATCCTCACCTCCTGGCGCCCCTATTGTTGATATTGCTCCCTGTTTCTTCTCATCCCGAGGAACTCCGGGCACATGGCCGTGGCGTGCCCTTTATCTTGGTGGAAGTCACAGTAGGGCAACTCCACCCTGACTTCTCTTCTCCTCCTTCGCGCCGCTCTCCTCCTCTCCCCCATGGCTATGGCCATAGCCTGATCTTGATTGGGGAGTGGAGGTTTTTGCGCCTGCCTCCAACCCGGGGGGTGGAACTGATCCTGGCCTCCCTGGTGGTGGTCTCTTCCCCGATATCCTCTCTGTGGCCCTCGTCTTGCCACTCGGGCCTCCAGCCCAACCGACAGTCTGGCTCCTGACGCCCCCACTTGGGCTGCTGCTGCACCTGAAGTTGCCTTTGTTCACTGTTGGAACCTTAGGTTCTGATTTGGGTTAGGATCACTATTAGGATGATTAGTTTGACCCAAAATGTATAGTCTAAGGGTCATAGGGCTTTCCAAGTATTCCTCAGAAAGAATCCCAGAAGAAGTGCAGAAGAATTACAGAGAAAATCAGTTTTGAAGTTCAAAAATTTTAGCTAACAGAAATAGTCGAACGGAGTTCAACTATTGCAGTCCAGAAATAGTCGAACGGAGTTCAACTATTGCAGTCCAGAAATAGTCGAACGGAGTTCAACTATTGCAGTCCAGAAATAGTCGAATGGAGTTCAACTATTGCAGTCCAGAAATAGTCGAACGGAGTTCAACTATTGCAGTCCAGAAATAGTCGAACGGAGTTCAACTATTGCAGTCCAGAAATAGTCGAACGGAGTTCAACTATAGTCGAACGGAGTTCAACTATTTCTGTGTTCAGCTCTAAGAGAACAGATAACTCAGATGCAGGTCAACTATAGTCGAACGGAGTTCAACGATAGTCGAACGGAGTTCAACTATAGTCGAACGCAGATTGGAGAAGCTTTTCAGATTAAATTTTGGTGATTTCCTGTGCAGTTATTGGAGACAGCTGGCTAGAGTTATTCAAGGCTTAAGTAAAGGAATTTACAGCTAATATATTTAATGCTAAATATTCTTATGAATATAGCCGTTGGGAGGCTGCATTAAATATGAATCAATTCAGAGGTTTATTGTCAGTTACCTTTCCAAGACAGTTTACTTTCTTGAAAATGTCTCTGCCGCATCGGACAAGAATTCAAATGACTTTCCTCAGCCCAGTGGATACATATATATATTTTATACAGAAGATAAAAGTTATAGCAAGATAGAAAAGATATATAGCAGAGAGGCTCAGAAATAACAACAAGAGATAGAGAGAGAAAAAGTAGGAAGACTTTTTCTCTCTACAAAAAAAGAACTCTGCAACAAGTTTTAAAACAGAGGAAATCAACTTCATCTTCTTCTTTCTGATCCAGGCTTTCAAGAGACAACATATTCAGATTTGTCTACAGAGCTTGCTGGAGATTTTCATCTAATTGAAGGCCTACACCCTGAAGCAAAGCTTCCCAGCATTCATGAACTAATACATATTTTCAGGGGGAGCTTTGACACCATCAATCCACATAGTCTTCTCAGCTGTTCTGAGAAAGAGAAGACTTTCATCACTCTCTCATCCCCACCTCTTGTAAAGGGTTATTACTCCCTTCAAAAGTGAACTCCTTGGTGATAGGGCACCTGATCAAAAACCTATTGGTTTTTAGGCACCTGATCAAAAGCCTGAAGGGTTTCTAGATCTACCTGAAGCAGATCTTGTGGTGACAGGACACCTGATCAACTCATCCTGAAGTGGATTCCTACCAGGGTGGTAGAAGAGTGGACTACCGAGATTTGGGGAACTACTATAAATTTCCTTGTGTCGTCTGGTTTGCTTGCTCTGTTTTCTTCCTTATGTGCTGTGAATTTTATTTTGCATTTTATTTTCTAAAAACTCTTAAGCATATCAGATCTATCTAGCTGCTCTTTCAATTGGTATCAGAGCCAGGTTGGTTAAACATACCACACCTTGGTGGTTGTACAGGCTAACACCTGAACCAAAAAGATCCTTGATAGATCTTATTGTTTTTAAGAGTTTTTCATGGCACAAAATGAAGAATGGTCAAGCACTGGACCTCCTAAGTGCAATCTGGAGAAGCTTGCACTATGGAAGGCAAGGATTAGGCTTTTTATGAACTCTATTGATGAAGCCATTTATAATTCTATTTTGTCAGGTCCCTTTACACCATCTGCAGTTACAGAAGCTCAAAAACAGCTTAAGATGGCTGATGCACAAGCAATGAACATTCTTGCAGAATCAATGTCTGATGACATTTTTCAAGAGATTGCTGAATGTTCATCTGCAAAGGAAATTTGGGACTCTCTCACAGTAATGGCTGCTGGATCAGCAAAAGAAAGAACATCAAATGCTGATTCCTGGAGTAACTGTGAAGCTTCATCTTGCACAACTGAGGATGAAGAAGAAGCAAGAGCAAGAGAATTTTGTCTAATGGCAATAGATGCATCTTGCAAAAGGTATGATGAAGATAAAGAATCTGAATCAGATGATGATGAAGATCAGGTTATCTCTACCCTTGACTTTTCATCAGAAGAACTTAAAACAGATTTTAAATTATTATGTAAAGATCTGATTCAATCTAAGAAGGAAATAAAACTTCTTAGAGAGAAAGTAAATAAACTTTCTTCTAAAAACATAAAATTCAATGAAGATTTAGAAATTACTTTAAATCATATACCCTCATTAAAATCAGTTAAAGATTTTCGTAGCAAAGATTTTAAATCATTTCATAATCAAAAATTTAAAAATCCTTATACCCAGTGGTTCATCCCTTCTAGGAAACTTCATCCACTTGGCTATAAAGATTTCCCTGGATATTACTTTACTTCAAATTATTATTGTGAAAGAAAAATAAGACGCAAGGCAAATCTGGGTCCAGAATTCCTAACATCTCCTTTCAGGAAAATTGTTCAGAAGGCTACAACTATAGGGAGAGATTATCAGAATCTCAGAATGAAAATGAACAAAAGTGCAGCTGTCACTTTATTAGATTCTATGCAGCTGCCCCTTAGTTTCTGTTTGTATTTCTTTTATTTTGAATCCCTTTTTTTAACAAAGCACTCATGTACATCTGCTATTATATTATAATTCAGGCAGATCTTTTTGCTTTGTATTTTGTTTTTATGTAAATAGTATCCTCACCCAAATAGGGAGAGATTGTTGGAACCTTAGGTTCTGATTTGGGTTAGGATCACTATTAGGATGATTAGTTTGACCCAAAATGTATAGTCTAAGGGTCATAGGGCTTTCCAAGTATTCCTCAGAAAGAATCCCAGAAGAAGTGCAGAAGAATTCCAGAGAAAATCAGTTTTGAAGTTCAGAAATTTTAGCTCACAGAAATAGTCGAACGGAGTTCAACTATTGCAGTCCAGAAATAGTCGAACGGAGTTCAACTATTGCAGTCCAGAAATAGTCGAACGGAGTTCAACTATTGCAGTCCAGAAATAGTCGAACGGAGTTCAACTATTGCAGTCCAGAAATAGTCGAACGGAGTTCAACTATAGTCGAACGGAGTTCAACTATAGTCGAACGGAGTTCAACTATTTCTGTGTTCAGCTCTAAGAGAACAGATAACTCAGATGCAGGTCAACTATAGTCGAACGGAGTTCAACTATAGTCGAACGCAGATTGGAGAAGCTTTTTAGATTAAATTTTGGTGATTTCCTGTGCAGTTATTGGAGACAGCTGGCTAGAGTTATTCAAGGCTTAAGTAAAGGAATTTACAGCTAATATATTTAATGCTAAGTATTCTTATGAATATAGCCGTTGGGAGGCTGCATTAAATATGAATCAATTCAGAGGTTTATTGTCAGTTACCTTTCCAAGACAGTTTCCTTTCTTGAAAATGTCTCTGCCGCATCAGACAAGAATTCAAATGACTTTCCTCAGCCCAGTGGATACATATATATATTTTATACAGAAGATAAAAGTCATAGCAAGATAGAAAAGATATATAGCAGAGAGGCTCAGAAATAACAACAAGAGATAGAGAGAGAAAAAGTAGGAAGACTTTTTCTCTCTACAAAAGAAGAACTCTGCAACAAGTTTTAAAACAGAGGAAATCAACTTCATCTTCTTCTTTCTGATCCAGGCTTTCAAGAGACAACATATTCAGATTTGTCTACAGAGCTTGCTGGAGATTTTCATCTAGTTGAAGGCCTACACCCTGAAGCAAAGCTTCCTAGCATTCATGAACTAATACATATTTTCAGGGGAGCTTTGACACCATCAATCCACATAGTCTTCTCAGCTGTTCTGAGAAAGAGAAGACTTTCATCACTCTCTCATCCCCACCTCTTGTAAAGGGTTATTACTCCCTTCAAAAGTGAACTCCTTGGTGATAGGGCACCTGATCAAAAATCTATTGGTTTTTAGGCACCTGATCAAAAGCCTGAAGGGTTTCTAGATCTACCTGAAGCAGATCTTGTGGTGACAGGACACCTGATCAACTCATCCTGAAGTGGATTCCTACCAGGGTGGTAGAAGAGTGGACTACCCAGATTTGGGGAACCACTATAAATTTCCTTGTGTCGTCTGGTTTGCTTGCTCTGTTTTCTTCCTTATGTGCTGTGAATTTTATTTTGCATTTTATTTTCTAAAAACTCTTAAGCATATCAGATCTATCTAGCTGCTCTTTCATTCACTCTGTCGGGGTTCGACTCTCCTCTCCTCCTGCCCCCTACTGCCTCTCGGCTCCTTCTCTTCCTCCATGGCCCACCTGGCCAACTTCTGGCCAAACTCCGGATTCGACGCCTCCCCGTCGATTTCCCTTGTCGCTCTCTCCATCATCTCCTCGTAGGAGAGGGGCGACACTCTCTTCAACTCCATCTTGAAGAAACCCTGTTGCAACCCCAGGGTGAAGGCCACATCAGGCTATGGCCTAGAATCTCCTGGACTTGGGTGACCTCCTCTTGAAATCGGTCGACGTAACTCCCAAACGTCTCATTCACTCCTTGCTTGATGTGGAAGAGGGACTCCGACTCCTTCTTCCTCCTCTTCTGTGAATCTCAACATGAATCCCCGACGCAGGTCCTCAAAGCAGTAAATGGAGCTAATAGGCAGTTGGTGAAACTACTCCCTCGCCTTTTCCTTGAGGGTGATGGCGAAGAGCCGGCACTTGAAGCCATCCGACATCTGCCGGATCGAAACCACGTCTTCGAACCACTGGACGTGCTGGACCGGGTCCCCCTTCTCGGTGTAGTAGGACATCTCTAGCTCCCTGAACCCCTCTGGAACTGGGGCAGAAGAAACTAATTCGCTGAAGGGGCTGCCTCCCCCCGCTGGGTGAGCTGAAGGATCTCGCACACCCATCTCGCCGATCCTGCCTCCGCTTGCCGAGCCGGGGAAGAGTTCGCGCCCAGGGAGCTCGTATCCCCTTCCTTCCTTGGCAACCTCCTTCCCAGCTCGCCTGCCGGGAGAGTCCTCGCCCAGATACAGGGTGACAGCAATCGGGATAACCGAAGTCGAGCACTCGGCCCGCGCGCCGAGCGCGAACTTGACGAGGCTTAGTACCTCTTGTATGAAGTCTTTGAACATCCCCACCGTGGCTAGAGGTGGCGGGGGCTGCGAATCGGACCTGTTAGAGCCGTGTCCACCTGTCATCGAGCCTGCCGAAGATTTTTTGTGCTGACCACTCTCCACGCTCAACGCACCAAAATGTTGAAACCAAAACTCGGTCTCCTGTGGAGTTCACCCTTGGGGAAGGGGTGATCGCACACTTACTTCTCTCCTACAAGCCAAATGACAAAGGGAAACTGACCCAAGGGCTCGACGTGGAGGTCCCACCACACACCCGGAAGATCTTAGAGCGCTTCCCCTCTTTAGCCAAAGGCCGAGCTAAGGCTACCTCAGAAAGCGCTAGAAGACTAGGGAACCAGTGAGCATGTCTTCTGAGGTACCCCTTGGGTCCTATTTATATATTTCTGAAAATGGCCTGGAAATAGCCAAGCTCTGTTGTTTTAAACAGCTATGTGCAGCCCAACCGGGTCTTCCAACAACGTAACTCCGCTGTTCTAACAGGCCATAGGCAGACCAGCATGGGTAAAAATGGTAAAAAATATCATAGGGCACTGGGCGAATGCCCCCCCCCCCCTAAATCCTCTGCTCTCCTGGGGTGGCGAATAAGGGTTCGGCTGGTAATGTCGGGACTCAGCAAGTACGGGCCCGGCTGGCCCTACTCGCCGGCTCCACCTGGCGAGTGCGAGCCTTTTGGCTCTATTCGCCCCTGATGATTCCCCCTCGCCTGGGACTAGGATTGCATGATCCCTCGGGTCGGCTCTTGAGAAATTAAGCCTAACGAATGTCGAGTTCCGTTCGACGAACGCCGAGCTCCGTTCGACGAACGCCGAGCTCCGTTCGACGAACGTCGAGCTCCGTTCGACGAACGCCGAGCTCCGTTCGACGAACGCCGAGCTCCGTTCGACGAACGTCAAGCTCCATTCGACGAATGCCGAGCTCCGTTCGATGAACTGAGTGGACTGGGCGGGCTTCTCTCAACGCCAAGTTAGAATGACGTTGAGTGTCTGGACTTCACCCAACGCTAAATACAGAACGGTGTTGAGTGTCTGGACTTCACTCAACGCTAAAGACAGAACGGTGTTGAGTGTCTGGACTTCACTCAACGCTAAGGCAGAACGGTGTTGAGTGTCTGGACTGGCTGGTACCCGCCTCTTCTACCTACCTCCTGGCGAGTGAGGGCCCGACTGGCCCTACTCGCCTGCCACTAGCCGGGCTCGCCTGGGCGAGCTGGGGGCTGCCGAGCTCTGGCCCCCCTTGGTGCTCGCCCGGGACTTGAGAAAAGAGAGCCGACCGGTCTGGTTCCTGGCGACCCCACTCGCCGGATACGGGGTTGTACAATACATACATGTATGTATGTACATGCATACATACATGTATGTATGTATATGCATACATACATGTATGTATGTATATGTATGTATATATATATATATATATATATATATATATATATATATATATATATATATATATATATATATATATATATATATATATATATATATATATATATACATACATATATATATGTATCTGTGTACATAGATATATATATGTATCTGTGTACATACATACATACCTATATATGTATGTGTACATACATACTGCATGTTAGCTCCACAGTACCCGTCCTGTCCCCGGCCGTTCTTATAAATTTAAAATAAACTTTTTAAATTAAATATATTTTTAAAAGGATAAAAATTAACAATTAAACATTTTTTAAATGTTTAAATTTATTTATGAAGACGGGCTTGGCTAGTTGTAAATTAACCCCCCTGGCTCTCTCTTCTATCCCTCTCTTTCATCCGCCATCTTTTATGCCACCTATCTCTACCCTTCTCTCTCTCTCCTACATCTCTCCCTCTCATAAATCATGGCTTCTCTATCTCTTCATTTCTCTCTCCTCCATCTCTTTATCTATCTCTCTCTCACGGCTCTCTCACCCTCCCTTATCTTTATATGTCCCAATCAGCTCCCCCTCTCTCCTCTCTCTCTCTTTCTCTCTCTCCCTCTCTTTCGCTTTGTTGTCTGTAACCCTCTGTAGCTTCATGACACCTAGAATTATTTTTGGACGGTGATGAATAAAGGAGCAAGATCTAACGATCAAGATTGTTTCAATGAGTTTATAATTCATGAATTCGATATTTCTTTATATATGGTAAAGAACTAAAGATACATGTGTGTGTGTGTGTATATATACACTACAATATAAGGAAACTGTGTTGTTAGTGTATGCCCGCATCCGTTACATTTGGAATTCCAAATTTATCCCTCCCCATTTTTTCGCGCTCCTCTGCGTCAGCTGTTAAGAAAATTTGAAAACGCAGGACACCGCCGCCGGCTCTGTTGGCGGTGGCCTGAGAGAGCCTCACACACAGGGTCGCTGGACAACGACGCCCCCGGTAAGGGTAGGGCGGAGGCCTGTTTGGCCGTTGGTTAAAAAAACAAAATTTCGGCGGTCTTCCACGATGCTGGCGGCGTGCACGAAGGAGTCCTGGAGGTGTTCCGGACCGTGGATGGAGAAAGGGGTGGTTAGTCCTAGAGGTGCTCCGACTCCGCCTCGGATTCGGCGATGAGAAGGAGCATGGATGGATGAGTATGTGGGCGCTAAAGATTGTGGAGGAGTAGGAGGAGGTGGGGGCCTGAAGGCCGATGGCAGAGAAGAAGGATTGGGGGCGCTGCGGAGGTGGCTGAGGAGGAGGTGGAGGAAGAGTAGAAAGAGGAGGTGGCGGAAGAGGATGAGGTGGCAGAGGAGGATGAGGGAGCTGTAGTTGGCGGAGGAGATTGGGGGAGGTGCAGGTGCAGGTGGTGGAGGAGGAGGTAAACATAGGACTTAGGAAAATTTGAACAATAATTTAATAATTTAATAAACAATTATTTAAAAGTTATTAAAATAAAAGTAAAAAATCTGAATAATAATTTAATAAAAAATAATAAAATAAACGAGCTTCTTC
The DNA here is from genome assembly GCA_039583875.1 of Platanthera guangdongensis. Lineage (NCBI taxonomy): Eukaryota > Viridiplantae > Streptophyta > Magnoliopsida > Asparagales > Orchidaceae > Platanthera > Platanthera guangdongensis. Next base: position 114,353,515 of record CM077156.1, read on the forward strand.
GTACTGGTATCACCTGTGCTTGAAGCTCTCGGTGTAACGCCACTGATTTTTCGATGTTTATTTTAATTCCTTTTTAGTGACGTTACGCTGATGCGTAGTTGACAGGTTACCGTTGCAGGAACATGACTTTTGCTATTGGTATCCGAGATTTTGACTTAAAATATTAGCTTGCCTAAAGTGAAGTGTCTTCGTTGAGATTTTCCTTGCGAGCCAGATTTGTTTTGGGAGTTGTTGGAGTCTTTTTGGGATATTTGGTGTTTTGATTTCGGGGAGAGTTTTTACCCAAGTTTGGTGTCGGATTTTGATTTGACTCTGCCAAAGATTCGTAGGCATCGATATTCGCTTCGGTGTGAATTTCGTGAAAATCCACCAGTTGATTGAATTTTTCAGGACATTTATTATAATTAATAATATATTATAAGTCCCTTACAATATGACGAGAAAATCCTACGTTCATCGTCTTCTTTCCAGCCGTCAGACCATTTTGCGGATAACTGCACGGCGGACATCGCTAGGCGACCGCCGATTAAGGATCTCTGATGCTTGAAATCGTCGTCGAAGGGTAATCATCGGATAGTTCTTGCCGAGTACATTCGTACGGTGAGTTTTTCTTGTTTCTTGAATTTTTGGCAATTCATTTGGACCAGCTTAGTCTATATGAAAAGTTTCAGGAAGTGTAGCCAAGTTGGAGTTGCCAAATCCTTGTGGAGGAACGCTTGTGCGGCCGATTCTCGGGAAGTTTGAGGCAATCATTTCCCCTTGGTAAGTTATTTGTGACCATTATTTCTTTTTCTTTCTTCCTTAGAAGGTAGGAGTACTCTAGGGTTTGCTATAATATAGAAGAACTGACCTATATTTTTTCTTCGCCGAGTTTAGTTTTGGATTTAAAATTTGTTATGTGTAGTAGAGCCTGGGTAGAATTCGTCGGATAAGGATTTAATCGAGTACGTTTGGCGAGTTTCATAACTAATTCGTCGTATATGACAGATAGCATAAGTTTAAATTCGCCGATATGGTTCGGTCAAGTGAAATTCGTCAAGTATTGGGTTTTGGACTAAGTCCATTATCAAATAGGCTAGGCATTGAGTTAAGTCAGATTCATAGAGTATATCTCACGACCATTCGTCAAGTAACACTTGTTGGTGTGTATGTTGAGTTTACAGAAAGAATTCGTCGCCAAGTAACGAGGAGCAACCTCGAGAGCGCCACGGTGAGGCAAGTCAAAGTAACACTCGCTCAAGTTTCGGCTTCGAGAGCGTCGCGTGAACCTGAGGCTTTCCAAAGAAAACTGATACTCAGCAGTCAAGTATACTAAACGAAATTTCCCGAAGACTTGGGTTATTTTTGTCGACGATGTATCAAGTCAAGTTAACCAGTTTTGCTACCAATATGATTCGTCAGAGTGTCTACTGTATTTCATCCAACTCGACGAATCAGTGTGGACTAAAGTTTTCTTGATCGAATTGAGTGCACCAATTCGTTGGGTTTGGAGGGTGATTTTTGAAACCTTTTTTGTCATTGGAGTAATCCCGATGTGATGTGGTTTTATCATATGGCCATGTTTTTTATGTGTGGTCCATGGTTGGTAGTGGATAAAAGGACCACCAGACCTAAGGTCAGCTTATGGATCTTTGCCCATTGGTGGGTTTACCCGATGTGAGTTTGTGACTGGGTGTGTGGAGGAGGACACACCAACCATTACTGCAAGTGCCAGTATTTCCTTAGTTTTGGGTGTGTCAAGCTATACGACCACTTTTCCTTGGGTCCTTGTGAAGTTTTTTTACTTTTGGAGTGTTGGGTATGTTTCCACCACCGCAGGTGCCGAATTTTGCCGGTGTTTATGCTCATTCTATGATGAGTTTGCTACTCTTTTGTATATTTACACACTTACTCAAATGTTTTATAAAACATAGATCTTTATCACACTTGGTGCAGCTTGGGATATCTAACACTTGTGAGTCTTTCTTACTTATTGTTGGGTACATTGATTCCAATGTCCTGAATTTGAAGGACCAACAAACAATGTATACACATGTTGTGATCTAACTTGTGTTCAAGATTAATGATTGTAGAGTATCCTGATAAGCAATGATAGGACAGGTAGCCTAAGTGGTTAAGACAAGTAAGTTCTTACCTAAGTAGTGGAAAGACAGAAAACTGTCTAAGTCCATATGTATTGAGTGAAGATCATTCACTCAACGTCAGATGACTTATAGTGCTGAGTATAGCCAATTCAGTCAATTCCTTGAAGTGGCAGGCTTAGAATGTGGCTAAGTCCACAAGCGTTGAATAAAGTCAACTCACTCCACGCCGTACAACAAAAGGCTGTGAGTCAGGCTAATAACAGTCTAAGACTAAAGAGAAATGAGCTTAAAAGTGACTAAGTCCAAATTCGTCGAATTGAGTTCAGAGTTCGTCGAGCTGAGCTAATCATCCGTCGAACTAAGCTCAGAGTTTTAGAAATTTGGCTAAGTCCAATTTCGTCGAACTGAGTTCAGAGTTGGTCGAACTAAATCCTAAGTTCGTCGATCTAAGCATTCACTTGTTCGTCAAGCTGAACTCTAAATGCGTCGCACTGAGTTTTTACTTATTCGTCGAACTAAGTTTTGAGTTCGTCGAACTGAAACTGATTTCTGAAACAGAAAATCTGGCTAAGGCAGAAAGCGTTGAGTGAGGCGTGCTCACTCAACGTTCTCAATGCTCTCAACGCCTTTATACAGAATTAGTTAAAGCATAACGCGTTGAGTGAGGCAGTCTCACTCAACGCCGTCAAGAGGCAGTCTCACTCAACGCCGTCCATGCTTATGAGGCTGAAGAAGAAGAAGAAATGGCTAAGAAAAAAACGTTGAGTGAGTCATGCTCACTCAACGCTCTCAACACCTTACATGCAGAATAGGCTGCAGAAACTGTTAAGGCAAAAGGCGTTGAGTGTGCATTACTCACTCAACGCTGTCAATGCCTAGTGAAGACAGAATTATGTCTAAGGTGTTTGGCGTTGAGTGATGTTCACTCACTCAACGCTAAGCAGCAGAAAGCTGTGAAAGCAAGTTGGCGTTGAGTGAAGCTGAATCACTCAATGCCTAGAAACAGATTTATATTTAAAGTAGTTTGGCGTTGAATGAAGCTAACTCACTCAACTCCAAGAGACAGTAAATCTGTCCAAGTATTTTGGCGTTGAGTGAAGCCCACTCACTCAACGCCTATATCACTGATGCTTGAATTTTAACTAAATCTTCAGGTGCTGATGTCAGCAAGTCAAAAAGTCAACAATGGTCAGATTTTTAGCGACAACGGCACAGTACATGACAAAAGGCGCCGCATGCCTACTGTACGTCAGTTAGACGTTAAAGCAAAGATGCAGCCAGCATTAATGGTGTGAGACCCACTGCTAAAAGAGTCGTTGGGTTACAATAATAAAAGGAAATAATCTTTACAGAAAGAGTCAACTGTTACAGAAGTTCTTCACAATCACCATTATTGTGGGTGTGACTGGAGAACAGAGAGCCCAAGACAAACAAGTCTAGAGGCAGATCAAGTTAGCTGTTGAGATCAACATCTTCAACAGTAAGTTTGCTATAGTGCGCTACAATGACACCCGTTGGTTACATTGGATGTTTCAATTTTACCCCTTGAGCTCCGCCTTTTTATAAAAAAATTGATTTCAGCGAGTCATGGCTGGCGGAGCTGGCTGCTGCCTCACCGGACCCCACCGACGGTGGACCACCTCGGCCTACCCCCACCGTTGTTGCCGACGTCCGGCGACCCAGGCGGTAGGGTCCGATCAGGCTGTCGTCGGCTTCGCCGGTGGCTGTGGCTCCATTGTCAAAGCTCGCAGGCTAGGACGGCGGAGGCGATTCACAGGCGAAACTAATAGAAACAGTTTTATTTTTTAAACTTAACTTAGGACTTATGCATAAACAGTATTATTAACTTTTAAACAGTATTATAATAAATATTATATTATACTTATAACAATATATTAAATATATTAATTACAAGTATTATATACTTATAATTAGAAAACTAATTACAAAAATAATACTTAATGAGAAAAAATAATATTTATAATTAAATTATACTTATTAAATAATTAAGTTATAAATAATAAATTAAAGAATAATTAATTACAATTAAAAAATATTAAAATTCTCGAAAATACGAGTTTCTGCACACGGGCTACGCCCGTGCTTGAAGCTCTCGGGCAGCCTTCGACCGCATCCAGGCGGTGGAGGGAGAGGAGAAGGAGGTGGCGGGGGAAAGGAGGAGGATGATGGAGCTGCAGGTGGCAGAGGAGGAGAATGGGGCGGTGGTGGAGGAGGAGGAGGTAAACATAGGACTTAGGAAAATTTAATCAATAATTCAATAATTTAATAAAAAATTATTAAAAAATTATTAAATAAAAACAAAAATCCGAATAATAATTTAATAAAAAATAATAAAATAATACTAGCTTCTTCGCACCGGCTATGCCCGTGCTCGAAGCTCTCGGGCAGCCTTCGACCGCATCCAGGTGTGCTTTGCCCGTCTCTGACGGGCTTCACCCGTTCTTTGTACTCCGGGCGGCCTTAGACAACATAAAATCGGCCCCGCTTCCACGTAATTCACTGGCTCTACGCCGCAACCGCCACTCGCAATCCCCCGGAACCCTATGATTGTTACAGTGTAAACAATTGATTGCTACAACGAGCTACAATGACACACGTCAATTACATTGGATGTTCCGATTTTACCCCTCGAGCTCCGCCGTTTATAAAAAAAAATGATTTCAGCGAGCCGCCGCTGCCTCACCGGACCCCACCGACGGCGGACAACTTCCGGCCTACCCCCACCGGTGTTGCCGGTGTCCGACGACCCAGGCGGTGGGGACCGATCAGGCTGCCTCCAGCTACATCGGTGGTTGTGGCTCCATTGTCGAAGCTCGCGGGCGGGGACAACAGAGGCAATTCACGGGCGAAATGGATAGAAACAGCTTTATTTTTTAAACTTAACTTAGGACTTATGCATAAACAACATTAGTAACTTTTAAACTGTATTATAATAAATATTATATTATACTTATAGCAATATATTTAATCTATTAATTATAGATATTATATACTTATAATTAGAAAAATAATTACAAAATAATACAAAATTAGAAAAAAATAATATTTATAATTAACTTATACTTATTAAATAGTTAAGTTATAAATAATACCTATAAATAATAAATGTAAGAATAATTAATCACAATTAAAAAATTAAAATTCTGGAAAATAGGAGCTTCTTCGCACGAGCTAAGCTCGTGCTCGAGGCTCTCGGGCAGACTTCGGCCATATGCTAGGCGGGCTTCACCCGCCTCCTCCCGGGCTTCGCCGAGGCTTGATGCTCCAGCGAGCGGTCCAGATCGTCACTTGACCCGCGATCGGCATGAGTAGGACCTCACGAGTCTTGTAGAATGATCCCTATAACTTTTCATTCTTTTTTTCTCTTATTCTTATTCTTCTTTTACTTTTATTTTTTTTCAAAACAATAGGCATATCAATCTCCCTCTATTCTAAAATGCTGTCGATGAATCATCTCACCCTACAAGGCACAGATACTTAAAAATGATCTACGTATCGACTCGAATGCGTACCGGATACGGGAAATGCCCGTGTTGGATCCCTAGTTGATTTGGGCTAGGTTCACTGACTTAGGATGTGACCCAACTTGTATAGCTAGGGTCAAGTTGTGTCCTAGAGTCTAGGTCAAGTCATTAGAGTCAACATCAGATGAACCAGCTTTCAACAAGACCATCATAGACTCCAGACTTAGAGGTTTTCAAGACTATGTAAAGTGAGTTCGACGTTCGTCGAACTCAGCTCGACGAAAGGTGTTCTGCGCTCGACGATCGTGAGATATTTCTTGGTGCTGAGCTCGACGATCCTTGTTCTCTGTTCGACGAATGCTGAGGTTCTACATCAAACTAAAGTCAGGATAACTTCAGAATTTTTCTAAGTCCAACTTCAAGCTTCGGTCGATGAATTAGATTCTGAGCTCGACGAACTTGGACCTCAAGTTCTCAACTTCTCAGGACGACGAAGTCAACTTCTCAGGTCGACGAATGCAGTACTCTACTCGACGAATTCTGAATTCAGAGGATTTGTGTCGACGCTTAGGACATGTGTCGACACCAGACAATTTATGTCGACACCAGATTTCAGTCAACACCAATTTATGTCGACACCAGAAGATTTGAGTCGACACCAAGATCAATCAGTCGACACTGAATATCAGCAGATGCAGAATATTTTGACTTAGTCCAGAACTGTTCTCAGCTCAACGAATGACGATTCTCAGCTCGACGAATTAAGACTGTCTATTCGATTAATGAAGATTGTCTAGTCGACGAACTCTCTCAAGCTCAGCTCGACGAACTCAAGCTCAGCTCGACGAACTCAAGCTCAGCTCGACGAACTCAAACTCAGCTCGACGAATTGTGTTCTTCGTTCGACGATTCCAGACTAGGTCTTCTTCAGTTTTCCTCCCGTTTCTTGGCGATGATTCCTGAACAATTAATGTCAGATCTTCTCAGAATGTTACCGTTAGAACGTGCAATTAATCTTGGATTATTTCATGCCGTTTTTCCTTGAGACAGTTGGGGAAATTATTGATTGCCGCTTCTTTCCAAGGCCGACTGCAATTACTGCTCAACATTCGAATTTCGAATGTTCTCAGCAAGTCAAAAGGATATAAAAAAGAAAAAAAAGGATCAACTACTACTACAGAGTCATACAGACATACTGCTAGCAATACAGACAATCAGACAGACACACTCAGATTGCACAGAAGAACAATCATTCAGAAATCTAAAGTTCTACTGCAATCAGCCTAACCAGAGGACACATCTTCAAGAAGAAGAAGAAGAAGAACCAATTACTATCAAGCGTATTCTTCCTTCAATTCTCAGGACAAATTCAAAGGACAACAAATTAATCAATCTGTCAAAGAAGTTCCTACAGCATCTCTGGTCCAGGCATTTTAGGTCTTTGAAGACCTATCACCCTGAAGTAGTGCTCAAGCATTCCTGATACATTCAAGATCTCAGGGGGAGCAAATCTGCTAACATCAATTCACAAGTCTTCTCAAGTTGTTATTGAGAAAGAGAAGACCTCATCACCCTCTTTTCCAACTCCTGTATAGGGTTTTAATTCCCTTCAAAATTATTCTGATTGCAAGTTTCCTTCCAAAAGACTTGAGGTTTTGGTTTTTGAGCACCTGAACAAAAGCTCATTAGTGTCAGACATCTGATCAAAAACCTGAGTGGATTCCTACCAGGGTGGTAGAAGAGTGGATGTACCCAGGTTGCGGAACCACTATAAAATTTCTTGTGTCGTCTGGTTGCCCCTTTTCTTTTGTTTTGGCTGTGATCTGTGATTGTTTAGGTTGCTGTGCTTAGTTTATTGTATTTGCTGACTTGTTCATCTAGGCTTACAACAAAAGTTGTAAAAAGTTTGTAGTGCGCACAATACTCTATTCACCCCCCTCTAGAGTATTTCAGATCTAACCTGCACTTTCATTTGGTATCAGAGAGAGGTTGGTTAAAAATACTACACCTTAATCTTAATTGGTTGTATATGCTAACACCTGAACCACAAAGATCCCTCTTGTTAGATCTGTCTTTTTAGATTTTGTCATTAGATTTATATCTTCACAGAAATGACCCAAAACAAGTATTATGCAAGCATCAGACCTCCAGTTTGCAATCTTAACAAGTTTGCCATCTGGAAGGCAAGAATCAGATTATATATGAATTCTATTGATGGGATATCTTTTCTGTTATCTTGACAGGTGTACCTCCAGCACCTGCAGCTTCTACAAGCACCTCCACCAACATGACTGCAGTGCCTCCTCCTGAAAATAATGATGCCTACAAGAAAGCAAAAATTGCATATGTCAAGGTAATGAATATCTTGGCTCAAACTATGTCAGATGACATATTTCAGAAGGTGGCTGAGTGCACCTCAGCCAAGGCCATTTGAGATTCCCTCAACCAAATGGTAGTTGGCTCAGCAGATGAGAGAAAAGACAGGAGATCCAATCTCATTTCCATGTATGAGAATTTCAAAAAGGATGAGACAGAATCAGTGGCTGAGATGTACAACAGGTTGAGCTCAATCATCAATGAGCTCAAAACCTTGGATAAAGACATCACCTTGACAGAGGTGAATGATAAGATATTGATGTGCTTCCCTAGCTCTTGGGATTCCAGAATCTGGTCAATCAAGGAAGCCAGAAGCATAAATGAGATATCAACTGAATCTCTACTAGACAAATTAAAGTCCTATGAGCAACTAATCAAATCAAGAGAAGCAGCAGAACAGAAGGCTACAACTCTAGTGAGAAAGGATCACAACATAACCTTCAATGCATCTGAGGAAAGTGAGACATCAACTTCCTTTGAGGAACTCATGAGCCTCTTTGCAAAAAGATTCTCAAGATGGCTAGAAAGGATTTCAGAAGGAAATCATCCAGACAGGATGATAGGCCCAAGTATGACAAGACACCAACCAAGGAGGTTGTGTGCTTTGGGTGCAAAAAACCTGGACATTACATCTCAGAATGTCCAGAAAACCAGAAGGACAAGAGTAGAGAAAAGTACTCCAGGAGAAGACATAGCAGCAGACACTCTTCCAGCAAATACAAAAAGAAAGGCAAGGGCTTTATTGCTGAAACATGGAGTGATACAGAAGAAGAAACATCTTCCTCTAGTTCAAGTGAAGAAGAGGAAGAAGCAAGATCCAAGGAGGTTTGCCTAATGACAATTGATGCCTCCAGGAGCAATTCTGGATCAGAAGGAGAATCTGAAGATGAAGCAGCCTCAGAGTCAGAGGCAGATCAGGTTATTTCTAGTTTTGGTTTTAATTTTGATTTATTTAAAACTGAATTCAAAACTATGTGCTTAGACTTAATCAATTCAGAAAAAGAAATAAAAACTCTTAGAGAATGACTAGGAAGTATTGAATCTGTTAACTCAGAAAACATTAAACTTCAAGATCAACTAACCTTAGCTAATGAACAAATAATTAAATTAAAATCTGAATTATGTGAGGCCAAACAACTTGAGCAATCTCTCAATGGGAGAAGTCTCAAGCTGATGGACATCACAAGCACAGTGAATGACAGATTAAATGACAAGCTGAGCTTGGGTGCTTCATCAAGTTTACCCCCCCCCCCCATAATTAAGAAAAATATACTTACAACCCCCATCTAGTTTATTTCTGCAAAGGGAAAAGAAAAGTTAATAGACAAACCAATGTCAGAAAGCAATCCAAGACCCATAGACAAGAGAAACAGAACTCAGAAAACAGTTAATAAAAACAAAGTTTAGCAGCATTCTTCGAATGCAGATCGACGAAATGTGTCCAGTTCGTCGAACCCAGATCAACGAACGCTGAACGCAAACTTTAATTATAACAATTCGTCTAACTGCAATCGACGAACTATGTATGGTTCGTCGAGCAGAGATCGACAAACTTGGGGCGCAGAAAATGACTACTGTCATTCTCTGAGCAGAGATCGACGATCTCAGCCCTATTCGTCGAACTCTGGTCGACGAACTTACAACAATTCGTCGAACCCAGAAAGACCAAACTTAAACTATTTCTCCTACATAAATTTTAAACCAGCTAATAAATCATTTAATCCAGTAGCTGATTGTGTTATTCCACCTAGGAGATATCACCCCTTAGGTTATAAATCTCAACCCGCTCTATCAGTTATATCTAGTCTCTCTTTTCAACCAAATAAAGGACCCAAGGTAACCTGGGTTAAGAACAATTGAGTTTTGTTTTTCATTACAGGTACATGTGAAGAGCTGTCCAAGGGTAAGTCAGACATGGTACTTGGACAGTGGTTGCTCCAAACACATGACAGGCAGCAAGGCAAATTTATCCAATTACAAGTCCAAGCTAAGACCAAAGGTGATTTTTGGAGATTCAAACAGTGGCCAGTCAGAAGGATATGAAGCAGTCAAGATTGGGACAGTCACCTTCAAGAAAGTAACTTGTGTAAGAGGACTTAAACATAACCTAATATCCATAAGTCAATTATGTGATGAAGGTTATCAGGTTTCACAACTGTGTGAGACTATGGATGGACTAAACCTTACCCAAGAGGTATCAACTCATCCTACTCCACAGGTTGCTGAAGACAGTGAAGAAGAACTTCAAGTGGAAGTGGCTGAACTTCCCTCAACAGCTAGTACCATTCCTCAAGAGGAATTAATTACAGAAGCTGTTGCTCAACAAACTCCACCAACTGATCTTGTCACACTTAGAGATCACCTCAGATCTCAAGTGATTGGAGACATTTCAGTAGGTGTACAAACAAGGCATCAACTCAACCAAGACTTGATGCATGCCTGTTTTCTCTCTCAAATTGAACCTCTCACCATCCTTGAAGAAGAGCAAGATCCCCACTGGATCATTGCAATGCAAAAGAAACTAAATCAGTTTGAGAGATGTAGAGTTTGAGATTTGGTTCCAATACCCCATAACAACCCAGTTATTGGAACCAAATGGGTCTACAGAAACAAGCTGGATGCGCAAGGAAACATAGTGAGAAACAAGGCTATGCTTGTTGCTCAAGGCTACAGGCAAGAGGAAGGAATTGACCATGACCAAACTTTTGCCCCTATTGCAAGGTTAGAGGTCATAAGAATCTTCCTTGCCTATGCAGCTCACAGGAGATTCAAAGTCTTCCAAATGGATGTCAAGAGTGCATTTTTGAATGGAGTGCTTCAAGAAGAGGTTTATGTAGAACAATCTCCAGGTTTTATCTCTCTAACTCAACGCTCTTTTGTATTTAAATTGTATAAAACTCTCTATGGTTTAAAGCAAGCTCCAAGAGCTTGGTATGAGACCTTAGCAAGCTTTCTTTTAGAGCATAAATTTACAAGAGAAATCATAGATAAAACTCTTTTCACTAGAAGTCATAAAGACCAAATTTTGTTAGTACAAATATATGTGGATGACATCATTTTTGGGTCTACTGATCCCAAATTATGCAAGAGGTTTGCTGACCTCATGCATTCTAAATTTGAGATGAGTAGCATGTGTGAGCTTTCCTACTTCCTTGGTCTCCAAGTGAAGCAGCTCCCTGATGGTATCTTCCTCTCCCAAGCTAAGTATGCTAAAGAGCTTATCAAGAAGTTTGGGATGGGTGATGCTTCAGGAATGAAAACACATATGTTTACTAATGTTGTTGTGGATTCTGATGCAGCAGGGAAACCTGTAGATCAGAAACATTATAGGGCAATTGTTGGATCCCTATTATACCTAATAGCTAGCAGACCTGATATAATGTTTGCCACATGCCTTTGTGCTAGGTTCCAAGTGAACCCTAAAGAATCTCACCTTATTTTCTTAAAAAGAATTTTGAGATATATAAAGAGTTGTCCTAATCTAGAACTCTGGTATCCTGCAGAGTCAGAGTTTGAGTTAACTGGATACTCAGATGCTGACTATGCTGGATGTAGAGTGGATAGGAAGAGTACCTCTGGAACTTGCCAGTTCATGGGTATGAGACTTGTCTACTAGTTTTGTAAAAAGCAAACATCTGTGTCTACCTCAACTGCAGAAGCAGAATACATGGCTGCTGACAGCTGCTGTTCACAAATGTTATGGATACAAAACAAACTCCTACACTATGGTGTCAACTTAAATAATTCAACATTATTTTGTGATAATACTAGTGTTATTGTTATAGCCCAGAATCCAGTTCACCATTCTAGGACTAAACATATTGAAATAAGACATCATTTCATTAGAAATAATGTAGACAAAAAGAAAATTAACTTAATCTATATTCCTACTGATTTATAGAGAGCAGACATTTTCACCAAACCCTTGGATGAGAAAACTCATCTGTTCTTTATAAATCAACTGGGAATGATTAATGGAGAAGAGTTAAATTAATTTTTGTCTGCGTTCGGCGAATTTTCCAGAGTTCGTCGAACGGAGTTCGACGAATTATGGAAAGTTTGAGAGATCCTCGTCGAACGGAGATCGACGAATTCTCTGTGTGGAAACACTTTTCGTCGACCGGAGATCGACGAACTTTACTTCAGAAGATATTTCGTCGAACGGAGTTCGACGAACTATGTTTGATTCTTCTGGATGAGATCGACGAATTATTTGTCTATAATTTATTTCGTCGACCTCAGTTCAAAGAACTGTTTTTTTTCGTGCAACGGAGATTGTCGATTCATATTCTGAAAATCTTATATCTAGGTTTTCTTCGACCTCCGTCCCGCGCTTTTAGTTCTCTTGCTCTTGATCGCCGTTCTCTCTGTGACTTTCTTGCAGGTCATCAATGACGATTCCCGCAGGAGCTTTGGCGGCAATGAAATTTGATACTGGTTTTGATATGGACTTCGATTCTTTCCAACATTTTGACCTCATATTTCTTTATATTCTGGAACTGCTAGAAGAACTTCATCTCAAGGATTTCATGACCAGACGGATTAAACTCCATGGAACGGAAATCAGAGAATGGGTGTATACATCATCTGTTACTGAGGAAGATGTGCTGACAGGCAATATCGGGAGTACTGCTGTTCCGTTATCTCCCGCAATTCTTTCTGAAATATTTGGATTAGTAAATGGAGAAGATGACATGGAAATGGATTCTGAAGAATTCGTGATATGCTGAAGTTAATGGGTTTTCTAGAAGCAACCCTAACAAGCTGTTGAAGAAGCAACTGTCCGGCGCCTACCAGTTTCTGGCAGACATTGTAGGCAAGGGACTGATGGCCAAGCACTCCACACATGACTACATCACCCGTCACCAATTCCTTGTCATGTGCGCAGTAGTTAACAAGAGACATGTCAACTGGGGCACAATCTTCTTTGAGTTGATAAAGAAAAAGAACAACAAGAAGGAAGTTTGTTTCGAAAGAATCCTGGGGATCTTCCTCCAGGAAAAGGCCGGTGAATGCATGGTCTCCCCGACCATCTTCATCAATACCAGCAAGCGCCTCACCTGCGCCTTGTTTGACAGATGGGAGAGGACTATCTCCAAGCCCTCCAAGGCTTCCTCCTCTTCCATCCCAGCTTCTGAGAACAACAGGGCTGTGAAGGCCACTCCCCTCCCTGCTGAAGAGGTCCTCCCTTCTCCACAACCTCTTCCAGCAACCCATCTTCCATCATCCACCACTCTTCAAATTCCTCCAACTTTCCCCACTCATGTTTCTTCATCACCACAGCATACCTTTATGCCTACTCCTCCTCCATCTCCACCTCTGGACATCACCAATGTTCCAACACCTCCAGCTTCACCTCATGACACCCACATTCCTACACCTCCTCAGTCTCCACTTCCCCCTCATTTGTCAACCATTCCATCTTACAACATACCCACAGATACTATCATGCCAGATGCCCCCATTCCATCTGTTATTCCACCTTCCATTCCATCTTCTTCCCCTTCCCAATTTGATCCATCTACCATCATATCCTTGCTCACTCCCCTCATCAAATCTCTCATCCAAGAGGCCATTAAACCTCTTGTGACCTCCATCAATTCTTTATCTGCACAGATTTCTACCCTATTTGCTGCCCCCTCTTCATTCAGGGGCCTGACTCCAGGTTCTCCTGAACCCAGGCAGGGGGAGATGCTCTATGAAGAAGCAGCAACAGATGCAGATGCAGCAGCAGATACAGTAGCAGCTCCCTCTACAGCAGCAGTAGTTTCAGATACAGATACAGATTTTGATTCTGATTTAATTGAATTAATTCATTTTATGGATACTGGAAATGACTTAGATGAGTAAGTTGAGCAAATAAAAACTGTTGGTGATCTCTCTCTGAATCCCACAGTTAATCTACCAGAGTTACTGCAAGTTTTTGATACTGTACATATACAGTTTCTCCCAGCAGAGTTTACTAAACCACATTTGGCTATTGTCCCCTATACCTTCCCAATAAGTCCAGCAGTTGCTAAGCAACTCTGTGATAGTTTTGCTATCCCAGATTCCATCTCTGCAGCTAGTCCAGAAGTCACTCCAGAAGATATCTCAGCTCTAGTTTTTGTTATGGATGACTCTCCTTTGCCTGATTTGGATGAGCTTATCCAGGCTGATATAGAAGAGGAGAATAAGGCAACAGCTGAAAGCTCTGTCCCCAGTATTTCTGTTTCCTGTACAGTTCCCTCCTCTCTTGTTGCTGAAACTCCAGTTGATGAAACTTCCTCTTCTGCCCCTGCTCCAGCAAAACCTGTTATGTCTGATAAAGTCTTAAAAGCAATTGATACTTTGTATGATAATCCTCAGGGTTCTGATAGTGAAGATGATGATGATGATGATTCAGATGAAGATGCCGCCAGTAAGAAAAAGAAGATGCTATCAAAGAAAAGGAAGGCTCCTCCTCCTCCAGCTCCTAAGCCCAATCCAAATGCTGACACCCCTTACTACATTCTGCACAATGTCACTCCATACAAGAGAATGCCTGCATGGATGTGGCTATCCAAGAACCAGCAGAAGGATAGGAAGAGAAGTAGGAGATATTCTCCTCCTCCAGTGCACAGATACAGGAAGGATCCTCCTCCTCCTCCTCCTCCAGCAGCGGGTGCCAGTGGCTCTAGCTCCCAGAGATCTGCCCTCATGCATACATATCAGAGACAGTCAGGGAGATCATCTGGAAGCAGCCAGCAGAGACAGCCATCCTCAGGTAATCAACAACACCATCAACAACAAAAGCAACAAACATCTGAAGAACAGAAATATGACAGTCCAAAAAGGCCATACTCTCCTCCAATTCCATTTGAAGATCCTGAAACTGCTAATACTGTAAAAATGGCCAGATTCCAGGAGTTAATTGGACTATCTTTGATCAATAAAGCAAAGGCTTAAGGAAAAGACACATCAGGTTTATAATAAATATTATAATAAATAGTATATTATAGAATAATATTATAAATATTATAATAAACAACATTAGTAACTTTTAAACAGTATTATAATAAATATTATATTATACTTATAACAATATATCTAATCTATTAATTATAGATATTATATACTTATAATTAGAAAAATAATTACAAAATAATACAAAATTAGAAAAAAATAATATTTATAATTAACTTATACTTATTAAATAATTAAGTTATAAATAGTACCTATAAATAATAAATCTAAGAATAATTAATTACAATTAAAAAATTAAAATTCTCGAAAATAGGAGCTTCTTCGCACGAGCTAAGATCGTGCTCGAGGCTCTCGGGCAGCCTTCGGCCACATGCCAGGCGTGCTTTGGCCGCCTCCTCCCGGGCTTCGCCGAGGCTTGATGCTCCAGTGAGCGGTCCCGATCGTCACTGGACCCGCGATCGGCATGAGTAGGACCCTCACGAGTCTTGTAGAATGATCCCTATAACTTTTCATTCTTTTTTTCTCTTATTCTTCTTCTTTTACTTTTATTTTTTTTCAAAAAAATAGGCATACCTCTCTCCCTCTATTCTAAAATGCTGTCGATGAATCATCTCACCCTACAAAGCACAGATACTTAAAAATGATCTACGTATCGACTCGAATGCGTACCGGATACGGGAAATGCCCGTGTTGGATCCTTAGTTGATTTGGGCTTGGTTCACTGACTTAGGATGTGACCCAACCTGTAAAGCTAGGGTCAAGTTGTGTCCTAGAGTCTAGGTCAAGTCATTAGAGTCAACATCAGATGGACCAGCTTTCAACAAGACCATCAGAGACTCCAGACTTTGAGGTTTTCAAGACTATGTAAAGTGAGTTCCACGTTCGTCGAACTCAGCTCGACAAAAGGTGTTCTGCGCTCGACGATCGTGAGACATTTCTTGGTGCTGAGCTCGACGATCATTGTTCTCTGTTCGACGAATGTTGAGGTTCTACATCAAACTAAAGTCAGGACAACTTCAGAATTTTTCTAAGTCCAACTTCAAGCTTCGGTCGACGAATTAGATTCTGAGCTCGACGAACTTGGACCTCAAGTTCTCAACTTCTCAGGACGACGAAGTCAGCTTCTCAGGTCGACGAATGCAGTACTCTACTCGACGAATTCTGAATTCAGAGGATTTGTGTCGACGCTTAGGGCATGTGTCGACACCAGACAATTTATGTCGACACCAGATTTCAGTCAACACCAATTTATGTCGACACCAAAAGATTTGAGTCGACACCAAGATCAATCAGTCGACACTAACTTATGTCGACACTGAATATCAGCAGATGCAGAATATTTTGACTTAGTCCAGAACTGTTCTCAGCTCAACGAATGACGATTCTCAGCTCGACGAATTAAGACTGTCTGTTCGACTAATGAAGATTGTCTGGTCGACGAACTCTCTCAAGGCTCAGCTCGACGAACTCAAGCTCAGCTCGACGAACTCAAACTCAGTTTGACGAATTGTGTTCTTCGTTCGATGATTCCAGACTAGGTCTTCTTCAGTTTCCCGTCCCGTTTCTTGGCGATGATTCCTGAACAATTAATGTCAGATCTTCTCAGAATGTTACCGTTAGAACGTGAAATTAATCTTGGATTATTTCATGTCGTTTTTCCTTTGGACAGTTGGGGAAATTATTGATTGCCGCTTCTTTACAAGCCCGACTGCAATTACTGCTCAACATTCGAATTTCGAATGTTCTCAGCAAGTCAAAAGGATATAGAAAAGAAAAGAAAGGATCAACTACTACTACAGAGTCATACAGACATACTGCTACAATACATACAATCAGACAGACACACTCAGATTGCATGGAAGAATAATCATTCAGAAATCTAAAGTTCTACTGCAATCAGCCTAACCAGAGAACACATCTTCAAGAAGAAGAAGAAGAACAACCAATTACTATCAAGAGTATTCTTCCTTCAATTCTCAGGACAACTTCAAAGGACAACAAATTAATCAATCTGTCAAAGAAGTTTCTGAAGCATCTCTGGTCCATGCATTCTAGGTTTTTGAAGACCTATCACCCTGAAGCAGTGCTCCAGCATTCCTGATACATTCAAGATCTCAGGGGGAGCAAATCTGCTAACATCAATCCACAAGTCTTCTCAAGTTGTTATTGAGAAAGAGAAGACCTCATCACCCGCTTTTCCAACTCCTGTACATGGTTTTAATTCCCTTCAAAATTATTCTGGTTGCAAGTCTCCTTCCAAAAGACTTGAAGTTTTGGTTTTTGAGTACCTGAACAAAAGCTCATTGGTGTTAGACACCTGATCAAAAACCTGAGTGGATTCCTATCATGATGGTAGAAGAGTGGATGTACCCAGGTTGGGGAACCACTATAAAATTTCTTGTGTCGTCTGGTTGCCCCTTTTCTTTTATTTTGGCTGTGATCTGTGATTGTTTAGGTTGTTGTGCTTAGTTTATTGTATTTCCTGACTTGTTCATCTAGGCTTACAACAAAAGTTGTAAAAAGTTTGTAGTGCGCACAATACTCTATTCACCCCCTCTAGAGTATTTCAGATTTAACCTGCACTTTCAGCCTGGAAACGCGTTTCCGAAAATCCGAAAAATACATTTTTAAAAAAATATATTTTATTTTCGGAATCGCATATCCCGCAAGGGGGATACGCGATTCCGTGTGATATAGAGCTCACGTATTTCATCGTACGCAATAGGTTTTCCTGTTCCGCTCCCAATCCCGCCGGCGTTCCGCTCCCGATTCCGCCGATCCCGCGGGTACTCCTTCTTCATCTTCTTCTGCTTCTTTTGATCTTTTTGCTTCTTCTTCCGCTTCTTCTGTTACCTCTTCTGCTTCTTCTGCTTCTGCCTTTTCTTCTGCTTCTTATCTTTTTTCTGCTCTTGTTGTTGCTGGTGCTGCACCGGCTACTGCTCCGGCTGTTGCTCCTTCTGCTGCTGCTCCTCCTCCTGACGCTGCTGCTCCTACTCCTGCTCCTGCTGCTCCTGCACCTGCTCCTGCTGTTGCTCCTGCTCCTGTTGCTGATCCTGATCCTGCTCCTGCTCCTTCTGTTGTTCCTTCTGCTTCTTCTTCTTCTTCGTTCAGAGCATCAAGCCCGGACGAAGCCCGTGCGTAGGCGGACGAAGCCCAGGCGGAGGCGGATGGAGCCCGCCTGGATGCTGCTGAAGGTCGCCCGAGAGCTTCGAGCACGGGCGTAGCCCGTGCGAAGATGCTCACACACACATACATATATATATATATTATATATATACTATATATATATATATATATATATATATATATGCATACACACACATATATATGTACGCACATATATATGTATATATATATCCATACATATATACATATATAGGGTTTGTTGTATATACACTTAACATGTATATAGTGAAATACGCACCTTTTTGAACTGCGTCTTATATGTGCTTTTTTATGAAAAGTGTTCAACATAAAAGTTGTAAATATCGTCGAGATCTACAGCTTTCATGTTGAACACCTTCTGATTTGAAGCCATTTAGGCCCCCGATTTGACCCCCGAAAAAAAATCACGCGAAACATATTTATCTTTGCGTGATTTTTTGGGGTGGCGAAATCGTGGGCATAAACTACATTTTTATGAAAAATGTTCAACATGAAAATTGTATATCTCGAAGAGATCTACAACTTTCATGTTGAACACTTTTCATAAAAATACATGTATAAGACACAGTTCAAAACGACGCGTATTTTGTTATATACACGTTAAGATTATAAACATTTAACTGACACGTATTTCGTTATATCCACCTTAAGAATATATATATTTAACTATCTTTACTACTATAATAGAAATAATAAGAGCATGAGTTCAAAATTCTAATCGTCGTCGATCTGTGGTATGATAAATCAACTGCCGTCCGATCTAACTTAACAAATCAACTCCAGCTCTTCATATTTTCGTAGGTACCCTAAACCTAGGACTAGGATGTGTCCTAAACCTATAAATTTCATAGGCTCTTACCTTAGGGTATGAAATTACCAATTTATCCCTTTATCTTTCAAAAAAATCTTGCTTCATGGTCATAGGAAGGATCTAACCGCTTACCAAGCCCACCTGCTAAAAGCCCAGGCAATCAAAGCAGCCCGTAACCCGGCTGGCCCGCAAACAAGCCCGCAACTTGAAGGAAAAAAAGGCCAGGCCGCCAGCCGCAAGCCCGCCAACCGGCAAGGCCCCATCTTGCTGATTTCAAACACTAACGAAAACCTATATTTATACCCATAAATTCACATTTGTTTGGCAATGTGGGACTAAAACAGTGCACACGCCTGTTTTTTAAAACAGTGCAGGCAAGCTTGCATGCGAGTGTACGAACATGGCATTTTGGGGATCAAGACGGCTCCAAATCAAAACGTGATCAACATAAAAGTTGTTCGTCTCGGCGAGATGAACAACTTTCATGTTGATCACTTTTCAATTTGAAGCCGTCTTGCCCCTCGATTTGGGCCAAGAAATCTGAGGCGGCGTGACTGCTACAGTAGCGATCTCGCCGCCCCAGATTTCGGGGCCCAAATCGAGGGTTAAGACGGCTCCAAATCGAAGAATGATCGACATAAAAGTTATAGATCTCGGCGTGACGAACAACTTTCATGTTGATCACTTTTCGATGTGAAGCCGTCTTGCCCATCGATTTGGTCCCTGGAATCTGGGGCGGCGTGACTGCCACAGTAGCGATCTCGCCGCCCCAGATTTCGGGGCCCAAATCGAGAGCCAAGACGGCTCCAAATCAAAAAGTGATCAACATGAAAGTTGTTCGTCTCGCCGAGATCTATAACTTTCATGTCGATCACTTTTCGATTTGATGTCATTTTGACCATTGGCCATATTTACTTATTTTCTTTTTAATTGTTTCATTATTAATTGTTTCATTAATTAATTGTTTCATTAGGTTGCTGGCGTGGCGCAGGCGAAGCAATTATAATATTTACTTATTTTCTTTTTTAATTGTTTCATTATTAATTGTTTCATTAATTAATTATTTCATTAGATTGCTATCGTGGCGCGGGCGAAAATCGCCGGGGGGGGGGGGGGGGGGCGCGAAGCCCGCCGGGGGGGGGGGGGGGTGGGGGGGTGGAGGGGGGAAGCCCGCCATCGCTGGCCTCCCGGGGGGCGAGCGAAGACCGCCTTTGCCGGCCCCCCGTCTGGGGGCGGGCGAAGCCCGCCGTCGCAGGCCAGGTACTGTGGCGCGTCGCCATCGGGTAGGAGCCCGCCCGAGGGGGGCAGAGCCTGCCGGGGGTTGGTGGGGCGGGCGGAGCCCGCTGTTCCCGACCATGTACTGTGACGCGTGGCCATCGGGTCGAAGGTCCGTGCCTGTCACTCGTATATCTTTATCTTTTATAAAGATGTATATTCAAACATCAAGTGGGATTTTGTATTTCATCATGACCATCAAATATAATCCGCAGAACATATCACAACCATTCAACACAGGATTTCAAAATTGGCTGCCAGATTTTCAAAATCGGATTCCAAATAAAATTCGCTTGAATTTTGCGCAATCTACTGCCGCCCGCCGTCACACCCCGTTTACTTAATATTTCACACTCAAATTTAACCCTCATCCTCACGTCCGCCTTTTACCCCCTCAAACCCGCGCTGTTAGGTCATCCTCTGCTCTGTTTTCTGCAGGCAATCTCCGAGCCTCTCACCCTCCCGCCGCTGCGCTTCTTCTTACATCCTAATCGCGCTGTCGCCACGTTTCTTCGTCCATCCTAATCATGCGGTCGCTGCGATTCACGACGACATCCGCCGGTGGCTTCCCGTTCCACAGCAATCTTCCACTTCGCTCTTCCACTTCGCTCTTCCACTTCGATCTTCTACGCCAGTATCTTCTGTGGGTGACCCTTCTTCTTCATCGTGCTTCTCTTCCACTTTCGTTCTTGAGCTCTGTTTGTTTCCCGCGTGCTCTTCACTGGTCGGTGTTCACCTCTGCAGTTTTCTCCAAGTACACTGCCGCTGATCAAGCTAGGGGATCCTCCTTTTACTCCAGGTACACCTCCAGCCTCTTCTCTATGTTCTCAATGTAGTTTCCCTGCACTTTACTCTTTCTGTTTTTCAGGTATACTGTCCCCGATCTAGAGAGGGGTTACACATTTGACGGCATAAATGTTAGTAATGCTCTATTTTTGTTTGCAATGTTGTTTCCCTGCAAACATGATTTCATTTTGAAGGATTTATGTTGTCATTTTGTGGTATTGTCGTTACGAAAAATTTGTATTGCCATTTTTAACACTGGGATAGTTCAACTTTTTAGGCTTCAGAAATCACACCAATTTGAATTTTTTGAAATCACACCAATTTGAATTTTTAGGCTTTTGTGGTCACTTCAAGAATTTGTATTGACATCCTCCGCTGTAAACATTGGGATAGTTTAATTTTTAGCCTTCTAATTGTAGTTCATGTTTGGCATGCGTGCTTTTGTAGCTTGCATATTTCACTTTAATATTGACTTTAATAGGTTTTTGAGGCTTACAAGACTTCCAAACAGCAATAGTGGGGTTTGCTGATCGGGATTTTAATTAGTGCATTTGATCTTCTGTTAATTTTTTAAGGTGTAGCAGTGTATCCATTCATTTTAGAAATGCAGTAATCTGTAAATTGATTTCATTATTGCTAGCATGGTACAACTGAGATTATCTTCAAACTGAAATTTTTGTACACATGAGAATTTTTTACACCTGAGCATGGTATTTCTATAGTGGGGTTTGCTGATCGGGATTTTAATTAGTGCATTTGATCTTCTGTTAATTTTCTAAGATGTAGCAGTGTATCCATTGATTTTAGAAATACAGTAATCTATAAATTGATTTCATTATTGCTAGCATGGTACAACTGAGATTATCTTCAAACTGAGATTTTTGTACACATGAGAATTTTTTACACCTGAGCATGGTATTTCTATTATAATTTTGTACACCTTCTTCTTTAGAATTTTGTAAACCTGAGAACGTTATAAACTTAGCATTTCTGTTTTTAACAGCCTCATAGGAAGTTCCAATTTTGTCTACCCAATGTATTTGGATTTCTCTTATGTTAATTATTTAATTTGCCGGTTTTTTTCATGTATGTCTTAGTTTTCTCTTCCCATTTATAACATCCTATGTGGACGATCCTATGTACTGACATCCTCTGCTGTAAACATTGGGATAGTTTAATTTTTAGCCTTCTAATTGTAGTTCATGTTTGGCATGCGTGCTTTTGTAGCTTGCATATTTCACTTTAATATTGACTTTAATAGGTTTATGAGGCTTACAAGACTTCCAAACAACAATAGTGGGGTTTGCTGATCGGGATTTTAATTAGTGCATTTGATCTTCTGTTAATTTTCTAAAGTGTAGCAGTGTATCCATTGATTTTAGAAATACAGTAATCTGTAAATTGATTTCATTATTGCTAGCATGGTACAACTGAGATTATCTTCAAACCGAGATTTTTGTACACATGAGAATTTTTTACACATGGGCATGGTATTTCTATTATAATTTTGTACACCTTCTTCGTTAGAATTTTGTAAACCTGAGAACGTTATAGACTTAGCATTCCTGTTTTTAACTGCCTCATAGGAAGTTCCAATTTTGTCTACGCAATGTATTTGGATTTCTCTTATGTTAATTATTTAATTTGCCGGCTTTTTTCATGTATGTCTTAGTTTTCTCTTCCCATTTATAACATCCTATGTGGACGATCCTATGGAAGGAGCTTCGTATATTGTACTGAAATATAACATCAAACTTATCATATCTCTATAAACATCATCATTTATTTCCTTCACAAGCATCTGGACACTTCATCAAGGCCCTTCATCATTTATTTCAGTTTTCTTCATCTGCAAACATTTCTCCTTTGTTTTCTCCTATTTCAAAATTTTTTGGGTTTTTTGTGTTCCCAGACCTTTCTCCTGCTATCTTTTGTCAGTTACTATTTTTGTTGTTGTTCTTTGTTATTTCCTGCTACAACGCATTCCCATTACAAAAGCAGAATTTCTTAGTAGTGGATTAGATGCCATTGAATGTCCTTGTTGAGGGTGTTGGAATGTCGTCCTTACCTTCATTTACATGCTTCAGTCTCCCAGTTTATGTTATACATTTAACTCAATATGGTTTATGGTACCAACAGGGGATTTTTTAGCTTATGGTAGTGCATTTTTGTTATTTCTTTGTTTAACTCGATACATTTCCTGTATGCGCTTAACTCAATACATTTTAGCTTATAGTAGTGCATCCTTACATTCAAAATACATTTCCTGTTAGTGCATCCTTACCTTCAAAATATATTGGAACTTCGGGTCAGTTTGTGGTTTGCGTTTAACTCAAATACTGACTGCAACTTCTCTTTTTGTAAACCATTCTTCCAGCATTTAACGCGATCACATGCACTGATAGCATGAAAAAATAAGAGGATTGGGATAGCTTCCTGTTTAATTTTTGCTCTTCAAGTTGCTTCCCGCACTCATATTTTTTTTCAAAACTTCAATTGAATTTTTTTCAAATGTTAGATAGTTGGGTAATGAGGGTTGAGAGCATTTAAACTCCATAAAGGAGATTGCTTACGAGAAATGTTGGTATCTTGCAAGGAGAACACAACAAATGTTGTTACTGATTTTTTGTCTTTTAAGATGTCAACTGCCCAACGACGAGAAGCACGTAACATGCGGAGACGTGAACTTCGTCATCTGCGGGAGGATGCCCTTCGAGCCCAGCTAAACATTGTTGAGAGGAGTTCGAATATACCACCTCCACATGCTACCTCGACAAATACCATCTTGAGTACAGCAACAAGCATCCCACCTATCACATTTCTGCCTAGGGGAAGACGACTAAGGGGGCCAAGACAACTACCACCAGAAACGCAAGCTGGCCAACAACATTATCTGTTAGATTTCAGACGACAACCAATAAATGTGTTGCACCAAATGGTAGATAATTACCAACATGCAAAAGGTACTAAGCTAAGATTTTGAACTACACTCCTCACCATTACACCTTCAACACTTATCTAAAAATGATATATTGAAACTGCACGCAGAAGAAACGGAACACACTGCTTCTATTATTCATATTACTTCAGCTCGACAACTGAGCAATATCGACGTGCCGCAGCGCGATCCGACGCACAATATACCTGCCGCAACGCGATCCGACGCACATGTAGACGAGGAGCATACTACTGCGGCTCGACAACTGAACAGTACCAACGTGACAATTCCTGCAGGTACTGCAGTTTACAATAGGTTCAATTCACTCTAATAGGCTTCATGCTTCAACCATAGTCCATTATTCAGAATGATCTGCACTTTTTCAATTTTTATTAGGTTCGTTACGGAGAAACTACGTTCGTTGTAATATTCGGCAAACACAGCTACAATTGCAAGGTCAGAGAAGGAGTGCGCATATTAGAGAAAGTCGATTACGCGGTGTACCTCCAGTTGTGAATCCAAACACCGCCCGCGAAGCGACCAATGATTGTCCAGATGCACTAACGTTACCACAAACTAACTTGGTCGAAGAAATATTTCCTCGACCGGTGCATGATTTACGGCATGAAGCAGGTACTACACTACGCATTTGGGCTATCCTTATCATCGGTACATCTTCCATACTTTTATCTTTCAATCAATAATCTAACTACATGCAAGCGACATGACTCACATTGCTTCTATTATTAACATTACAGTTGCCCAACAAGGCTCTTTTGCTCACAGTCCAGTCATGACAACTGCCGCAATGCGGTTCGTCACAAATTTTGGCGAGGGACAACCCACAATAAGGATGAATGCTTGACAAATGCGTAATAGCCGCGTAACAATCCCCCCAGGTACTGTAAATTACAATAAGTTAACTTCTACGAAATTCCGTTTATCAGATAGATCCATGGTATTTTTATTTTTATTAGGTTCATTGCGAAGAAACTACAATCGCCGTAATCTCAGGCAGACACAACTACAACTGCAAAATCAGAGAAGGAGTGAGCGTATTCGAGAAAGACGATTAGTCAATGTCCCTACTGTCATGGTTCCAAACATCTCCTACAGAACAATCAATGATTGTCCACCTACCTTGCCGTTTCCACAAAATCAATTGGATGAAGGAACGTCTACCGAAGTTCGTCTCCCCCCTACCCACCCAACTACACGCAATCCATGTGCAAAGAATTGTTATCCCGCCACTCGAGTTCCAGAGCTTCATCTCTTGCGCCCATCTGCATGTCCATACTGCCATGCAAAGCTATTTCACAAGGAGACTTAAGTTTTGTGTTGTTCTGCAGGTAGGGTAGATGTTAACCACAATCCAAAATCCACAGAATTGCTTAATCTCTTTACTGAGCAAAGCACAGTGTTGCGCACGTTTAGACAGCATATACGTGCTTACAACCACGTCTTCTCCTTCACATCGTTGGGGGTCACGCTAAACAAACGTATACCAGCTGCTAATCATGGAGTCTACAGTTTCAGGGCACACGACACAATGTATCACCGAATTGGTTCTCTTCTACCTGCACCAGGAAGTCGACCACGGTACGTAAAAATGTTCATTTACGATACTGAACACGAATTAAATAACCGGTTGAGTGAAAATCCAGCTCTCGATGCAGGACTGATTGAAAGGATCACCAACATACTTAATATAATTAACCCATTTGTCCAAATCTTCAGTCAACTTGCAGGGCACCCTAACATACAACAGTGCAGGTTATTGATTAAGGAGAGACCATTGGTAGAGTGACAGTATTCGCTTCCGACTGCCTCACAAGTCGCTGCAATATTAGTTGGTGGAGAAGATTTCATGGAGGCAAATGAAAGAGACATAATTGTCGAGACAATTGATGGTCATTTGGTGCCTATCAAGGAATATTCCGGCTATTACGATCCTTTACAGTATCCATTGTTACTTCCTTACGGAACTTATGGGCGGCGTGGCGACGAGCGAATACCTCGAATAGAACGAATAAGCTGTTATGATTACTATGCTTATTTGCTGCAGGTAACCTCATCAAACATGAAACTGATGTATTTACTGAGACTTTTAAATTTTGTAAGCTTACGATAAAATTTTTTAATAGATCCGCGGTAGTACGCCATCAATGCTTCTCCACTCGGGGCGTTTTCTGCATCAATACGTAGTTGATAACTACATTAACATTGAAACACAAAAACTGAGGTGGATTAGGTCACATCAGAGTGATGTTCGTGCTGAGCTCTATCAGGGTTTACATGATAGTCTAAATGTCGGAGAAAATGACACATGTACACATTTTAATAAGTAGTTACATATATAGCCACCTCTACATGTAATAACATTACTTTAATATACCTCTAATACATGACGTAAACTATTTTCAGCTGCAATCGGACGAAGAACTATTCTGCCATCTTCTTTCATTGGTAGTTTGCGTGATATGTACCGGCGATATCAAGACGCTATGGCTATCGTGCGCAATTATGGCAGGCCAGACGTCTTCCCAATGATGACCTGCAATCCCTCTTGGAGGGAAATAACAAAGGAGTTGTGCCCTGGACAAACACACCAGGACCGTCCGGATTTAGTATCCAGAATCTTCAATGCAAAATTTGAATGTTTGAAAGATGATATTTTTCATAAAGGTATTTTTGGTATGGTTATCGCACACGTCCACGTGGTCGAATTTCAGAAGAGAGGATTACTGCATGCACACATGCTCATTATTTTTCAAGACAGTGATAAGTTAAACAGTCCCGATGATTACGACTCTATCGTCAGGGCAGAAATACCAGTTCAGACTGACGAGCCAGATCTATATAATGCAGTTATAAAACACATGATATATTCTAGGCCACTACAACCTCTGTTGCTCAGAGTCACTCCGCTCTTTCTCACCAGGTTCCTTACAGATTTTTTGGGGTGTTCTTTCTGCTGCTCTTAATCTCAAACTAAGTCTCTTTTAATACTTTTTTGCTCGCTCTGCTCTTCCTCGCCAGGATCCTTACATATGTTTTGGTGCAATTTTTCTGGTGCTCTTAATCTCAAAATCTGAGATCCTTTTTTTTTCTCATATTATTTTGGTGCGGTTTTTTTTTTGTATCATCCTGCTCGAATATGTTGTGGCATTCCTTCTCTAAGGCATATGTATCATCGTACAACACTCCATCCTCCACAGATTCCTTTTCTAAGGCATATGATGGATTTCAAAAACTACGGTATATGATGGATTTCAAAAACTTAGGCATATGTATCACCATCAACCATCACAGATTTCAAAAACTAAGGCATGTTTCAACTTTATTTTTTGGTCTTCGTAGTTGTGTTCAAAAACAACAAAACAATCCCACCGTTTTCCAGAGACTTACCTTATCATAAAGAATGAGACCGATCATTTTGAAGTAAGAACAGAACTCAAGTATTCCAAATTTGCATTAAATGGTTAGAAATAGGGGCTATATGCAGCTTAAAACTTTGCTGATTGCTGTCCTCCATTTGATCATGTTACAACCATTATTTTAACCATTTCTTGCTAACTTTAGAGGTGTAGTTAGGATCACTGTAAACATTGATTATTTCAAATTTCTCCTAGAACCATTCACGAGTGCTGTTTTTGATTAGTTGAATGTTTGATATAGTGAATGTCGACTTCTATGGACATTTCTTAACAATAATAAGTTGGTCACATTCACTCGGGCATTGTTTAGTACTCCAATTTTGCTCATGTGGCATTTTTGTTTCACCTCACATGAGAAATGAAAGAGTTGGGTAATCTCCACTTTGGGGCTCCAGTGCAATAGAAAATGCCAAAAATCCATTTTGGGCTCTATTTCCAGTGAATGGTTGGAGCTCCATTTTTATTGGAACCACCGATAGTACCCTCCCACATGGAGCCTTGGTGCCATTCGTTTTTAGAATGCTTGATAATTACAAATACTTTTGCTCGAAAAGTATACAAGATTCTTATTTTAGAGTTTATTACGAGATTCTTATGATTGTGCACAATAATATTTGCAAATTTCCTCTTCCCATTTAAATTTCAAAAAACCCTCACACAAGGCATAGATAAACTCTCACCCAAGGCATAGATGTCATCGCAAGTGCACTGTTTTTCTCCATTATGAAGGAGCTTCATATATTGCTATGTGGTGGTTGTAGCTACCTCTCCGTCTATGAACTTCATCATTTATTTCCTTCACATGCATCTGTGCCCTTCATCAAGGCTTAGATGTCATGTTCTTTTAACAACTCCATTTAAATTAGAGGTTAGAGTTCATACTTCAACTAAAGTAGAGGTTAGAGAATAATTGAATTTTAATTTCATGCTTGTAATAGCTGTAAATAGGGATAGATGATGAGCAAAAAAAACCTATGTCAATCAATCATGAGCCACCTCTCTAACAATCAATCAAAAAAGGAGGAAAACACGCCTGATATCAAGGTATAGAAAAGCAAATGTTAAAAAAAATTATGAAGTACACATGTATCTAAGACCCCCAAACTTTTTCCGTATGCGTTGAGTGCGCACTCAAAGCCTGTTCAGGCAACGCCCCACTCAACGTCGGGGGCGTTGAGCGGGCACTCGACGTCGGGGGCGTTGAGCGGGCACTCGACGCCGGGGGCGTTGACCGGGCACTCGACGCCGGGGGCCTTGAGCGGGCACTCGACGCCGGGGGCGTTGAGCGGGCACTCGACGCCGGGGGCGTTGAGCGGGCACTCGACGCCGGGGGCGTTGAGCGGGCACTCGACGCCTGGGGCGTTGAGCGGGCACTCGACTCCTGGGGCGTTGAGCGGGCACTCGACTCCTGGGGCGTTGAGCGGGCACTCGACTCCTGGGGCGTTGAGCGGGCACTCGACTCCTGGGGCGTTGAGCGGGCACTCGACTCCTGGGGCGTTGAGCGGGCACTCGACTCCTGGGGCGTTGAGTGGGCACTCACTCAATGCCAGGGGCGTTGAGTTGCACTGAATGGGCGTTGACTGCACTCAACACTGCAGCAGCAGCCCGAGGTTTTGAGTGCACTCAACGCTGCCGTAGCATCCCGGGGGCTTGGCGACGCCCGCCGTCAATGGATTAGGGTACTATCGCGGGGCGACTATTGCCGGGGGTGAGCGAAGCCCGCCGTCACGGGCCAGGTACTGTGACGCGTAGCCATAGGGGCGGAGCCCCGTGTCGGGCACTCGTATATATATATATATATTTGTATATATATATATATATATATATATATATATATATATATATATATATATATATATATATATATATATATATATATATATATACTATATATAAACAAATAATGTGGTCTATAAATATCATGAGTTCAAAATTACACAAGTCGTCAGATCCTGAGTTCATAATTCAACGCAACAGTCTGATTGAGCATAATAAAATCATTTCATCTCTCTACATTTTAGTAGGTCACCTAAACCTACTACTAGAGTGTCCTAAACCTATGTGAAATTACGATTTTGCCTCTATAACTCTTAAAAAATCGGGCGACTGTCTGTTAAAATTATATTTTAATTTAAACGCGGCTATCCGATTTCAATCCTAGAACCTCAAGAACAAGAAGAACAACTCAATTCAATGAGTCAAGAAGACGACTGTGATCATAATTCAAATAATTTATACTTATATTGTTATATTTTATGTACTTTTATTAAAAAAATTATATAAGTATAGGTAGTATATAATTCATTATTACATATAAATATACTATAGTCAGG
The DNA here is from genome assembly GCA_039583875.1 of Platanthera guangdongensis. Classification (NCBI taxonomy): domain Eukaryota; kingdom Viridiplantae; phylum Streptophyta; class Magnoliopsida; order Asparagales; family Orchidaceae; genus Platanthera; species Platanthera guangdongensis. The sequence goes on from CM077156.1 coordinate 114,383,150, forward strand.
TACAGTTGTGCAAGGTCGTAGTGGAGGGACCGGTACAGTCGCATAGGGTCGTAGGGGTGGGCCGGGTACAGTTGCTCGAGGTCGTAGTGGCGGGCCGGGTACAGTCTCGCGGGGCCGTAGGGGCGAGCCAGGTACTATCGCGATTGGCAGTACGGGCGGAGCCCCATGTCGGGCACTCGTATATATAAGTATATATATATATATACATATCTACCACTATAAAGGAAATATAAACTCATGAGTTCGAAATTAGCACTACTAGAAAATGACCTTTAGCCACGGTTTTTTTGTCACGGCAGAAAACCGTGGTTAATACTGAAGTATTAGCCACGGTACCTAAACCGTGACAAATAAGTTAGTATTAGCCACGAATGATTGAACCGTGACAAAAAAATACTTTGTGACACGGTTTGCCTATTTCGTGGCTAATAAGCCAGTATTAGCCACGGATGCCTGAACCGTGGCAAAAAGTCGTGGCATTGTTAGTCCCATACCGCCAATTTCAATATAAATTTCGGGTTTATATATCTCATTCCGCAATGAATGTTTGAATTAGCTGGGTTCGCGGGCGGGCACGCGCGCGGCGGGCGGCGGCGGGAGGCGGGTGGCGGCGGCGGCGGGTGGCGGCGGGCGGCGGCGGGCGGCGGCGGCGGGCGGCGGGCGGCGGCGGGCGACCGTGGCGGGCGGCGGCGGCAGAATCTTTTTCGTTTTCTACAGCCCCTTTAGCCACGGAAATTCAAGCGTGGCAAATAAGGAGCTTTAGCCACGACAATGAGACCGTGACTAATAATTGCTGAAAAAAGACCCTTTAGCCACGATTCTAAACCGTGGCTAAAAGTCGTGACTAAAACTCTTTTTGCCACGGATTCAGCGTGGCTAATACTATTAGCCACGCTCGCATTGCCTACTCTCATTTTACGTGGGTAGGTCGTGGCTAAAAGTCTTTAGCCACGGTTTTTGGCCTTTTGCCATGGCAAATTGCCGTGGCTAAAAGTCCAGTTTCTTGTAGTGTAGAATAGTCATTCGATCATGGTTTGATAATTCTGTTGTCATCCGATCGAGCTTAATCAAACCATACTCTCTCTCCACATTTAACTAGGTCTCCTAAACCTACTACTAGGGTGTCCTAAACTCATGTGAAATTACGTTTTTGTCCGTTCAATTTTAAAAAAGTAAAATTACCCGCCCAATATTCCATCGCGCCCAATATAGTCCTACCGGCAATTTAGCCCGCCCGTCTCGGTATGGTCTTGCTTAACCCACCTGGAATGCACAACTTCAAATTATTATGGTTGGATTTTGTATTTATACTTGAAATCTCAAATTTTTTACCCGGTGTGGGACTAAACGCAATATATAATTTAAAAATAAAAGATGTGTGTACTAAGGATCGAACCGCTGACCTCCTCTTCAAAAAAACTCATCTTAACCATTATATCATAAGAGCATTTGCATTGAGTTTTTGGCGCATATTTTAGTAATGACATTGCACGCTTATTAATTAAATTATTAGCTAACATTTAGCTTAATTACTTTAGTTTTACTAATTTAATATTTTAGATTGTTATACACACGACTAAATCAAATTATATTGTTTGAATAATGAATTTAAAATTATATGGTTTTAACGGGGGCAGGCGAAGCCCGTCGGGGGGGGGGGGGGTGTGCGGGCGAAGTCCGCTGTTGACAGCTGGGTACTGTCGCGATTGGCCGTAGGGGCGGAGGGCCGTGCCTGTCACTCAACAGGGTACTATCGCGCAGGGCACGAGGGCCGAAGGCCCGTGCCTGTCACTCGTGTATGTGTGTGTGTATATATATATATATATATATATATATATATATATATATATAATATAGGTATTTGGAGGCACACTATAAATCAAATAAGAGCCATTAAATCATGAGAGAGAGCATGATATGGGGGGAGAGAGTTGGGAGAGAGAGAGGAGAGAGAGAGAAAGAAAGAGAGAGAGTAGAGAGAGGGAGAGAGGGCGGCGAGATTTCTTATATATATATATATATATATATCTTTATCTTTTATAAAGATGTATATTCAAACATCAAGTGGGATTTCATATTTCATCCTGACCATCTAATATAATCCGCAGAACATATCACAGCCATTCAACACAGGATTTCAAAATCGACTGCCAGATTTTCAAAATCAGATTCCAAATAAAATTCGCTTGAATTTTGCGCAATCTACTGCCGCCCGCCGTCACACCCCGTTAACTTAATATTGCGCACTCAAATTTAACCCTCATCCTCGCGTCCGCCTTTTACCCCCTCAAACCCGCGTTGTTAGGTCATCCTCCGCTCTGTTTTCTGCAGGCAATCTCCGAGCCTCTCACCCTCCCTCAGGTAGGTCATCCCGCCGCTGCGCTTCTTCTTACATCCTAATCGTGCTGTCGCCGCGTTTCTTCGTCCATCCTAATCGCGCAGTCGCTGCGATTCACGACGACATCCGCCGGTGGCTTCACATTCCCCAGCAATCTTCCACTTCGCTCTTCCACTTCGATCTTCTACGCCAGTATCTTCTGTGGGTAACCCTTCTTCTTCATCTTGCTTCTCTTCCTCTTTCGTTCTTAAGCTCCGTTTATTTCTCGCGTGCTCTTCACTGGCCGGTGTTCACCTCTGCAGTTTTCTCTAGGTACACTGCCGCCGATCAAGCTAGGGGATCCTCCTTTTACTCTAGGTACACCTCCAGCCTCTTCTCTATGTTCTCAATGTAGTTTCCCTGCACTTTACTCTTTCTATTTTTCAGGTATACTGCCGCCGATCAAGAGAGGGGTTACACATTTGACTGCATAAATGTTAGTAATGCTCTATTTTTGTTTGCAATGTTGTTTCCCTGCAAACATGATTTCATTTTGAAGGATTTTTGTTGTCATTTTGTGGTATTGTCGTTACAAAAAATTTGTATTGTCATTTTTAACACTGGGATAGTTCAACTTTTTAGGCTTCAGAAATCACACCAATTTGAATTTTTTGAAATCACACCTATTTGAATTTTTAGGCTTTGTGGTCACTTCAAGAATTTGTATTGACATCCTCCGCTATAAACATTGGGGTAGTTTAATTTTTAGCCTTCTAATTGTAGTTCATGTTTGGCATGCGTGCTTTTGTAGCTTGCATATTTCACTTTAATATTGACTTTAATAGGTTTTTGAGGCTTACAAGACTTCCAAACAACAATAGTGGGGTTTGCTGATCGGGATTTTAATTAGTGCATTTGATCTTCTGTTAATTTTCTAAGGTGTAGCAGTGTATCCATTGATTTTAGAAATACAGTAATCTGTAAATTGATTTCATCATTGCTAGCATGGTACAACTGAGATTATCTTCAAACTGAGATTTTTGTACACATGAGAATTTTTTACACCTGAGCATGGTATTTCTATAGTGGGGTTTGCTGATCAGGATTTTAATTAGTGCATTTCATATTCTGTTAATTTTCCAAGGTGTAGCAGTGTATCCATTGATTTTATAAATACAATAATCTGTAAATTGATTTCATTATTGCTAGCATGGTACAACTGATATTATCTTCAAACTGAGATTTTTGTACACATGAGAATTTTTTACACCTAAGCATGGTATTTCTGTTATAATTTTGTACACCTTCATTAGAATTTTGTAAACCTGAGAACGTTATAGACTTAGCATTTCTGTTTTTAACTGCCTCATAGGAAGTTCCAATTTTGTCTACCCAATGTATTTGGATTTCTCTTATGTTATTTAATTTCCCGGTTTTTTTCATGTATGTCTTAGTTTTCTCTTCCCGTTTATAACATCCTATGTGGACGATCCTATGTACTGACATCCTCTGCTGTAAACATTGAGATAGTTTAATTTTTAGCCTTCTAATTGTAGTTCATGTTTGGCATGCGTGCTTTTGTAGCTTGCATATTCCACTTTAATATTGACTTTAATAGGTTTATGAGGCTTACAAGACTTCCAAACAACAATAGTGGGGTTTGCTGATCGAGATTTTAATTAGTGCAATTGATCTTCTGTTAATTTTCTAAGGTGTAGCAGTGTATCCATAGATTTTAGAAATACAGTAATCTGTAAATTGATTTCATTATTGTTAGCATGGTACAACTGAGATTATCTTCAAACTGAGATTTTTGTACACATGAGAATTTTTTACACATGGGCATGGTATTTCTATTATAATTTTGTACACCTTCGTTAGAATTTTGTAAACCTGAGAACGTTATAGACTTAGCATTTCTGTTTTTAACTGCATCATAGGAAGTTCCAATTTTGTCTAACCAATGTATTTGGATTTCTCTTATGTTAATTATTTAATTTGCCGGTTTTTTTCATGTATGTCTTAGTTTTCTCTTCCCATTTATAACATCCTATGTGGACGATCCTATGGAAGGAGCTTCGTATATTGTACTGAAATATAACATCAAACTTATCATATCTCTATAAACATCATCATTTATTTCCTTCACACGCATCTGGACACTTCATCAAGGCCATTCATCATTTATTTCAGTTTTCTTCATCTGCACACATTTCTCCTTTGTTTTCTCCTATTTCAAATTTTTTTGGGTTTTTTGTGTTCCCAGACCTTTTCCTGCTATCTTTTGTCAGTTAGTGTTTTTGTTGTTGTTCTTTGTTATTTCCTGCTACAACGCATTCTCATTACAAAAGCAAAATTTCTCAGTAGTGGATTAGATGCCATTGAATGTCCTTGCTGAGGGTGTTAGAATGTCTTCCTTACCTTCATTTACATGCTTCAGTCTCCCAGTTTATGTTATGCATTTAACTCAATACGGTTCATGGTACCAGCAGGGGATTTTTTTAGCTTATGGTAGTGCATTTTTGTTATTTCTTTGTTTAACTCGATACATTTCCTGTATGCGCTTAACTTAATACATTTCAGCTTATAGTAGTGCATCCTTACATTCAGAATACATTTTGTGTTAGTGCATCCTTACCTTCAAAATATATTGGAACTTCGGGTCAGTTTGTGGTTTGCGTTTAACTCAAATACTCAGTGCAACTTCTCTTTTTGTAAACCATTCTTCCAGCATTTAACGCAATCACATGCATTGATAGCATGAAAAAAATAAGAGGATTGGAATAGCTTCATGTTTAATTTTTGCTCTTCAAGTTTCTTCCCGCACTCATATTTTTTTTTCAAAACTTCAATTTAATTTTTTTCGAATGTTAGATAGTTGGGTAATGAGGGTTGCACTTCGTCATCTGCGGGAGGATGCCCTTCGAGCCCAGCTAAACATTATTGATAGGAGTTCAAATATACCACCTCCACATGCTACCTCAACAAATACCGTCTTGAGTACAGCAACAAGCATCCCACCTATCACATTTCTGCCTCGGGGAAGACGACCAAGGGGGCCAAGACAACTACCACCAGAAACGCAAGCTGGCCAACAACATTATCCGTTAGATTTCAGACGACAACCGGTAAATGTATTGCACCAAATGGTAGATAATTACCAACATGCAACGGGTACTAAGCTAAGATTTTGAACTACACTCCTCACCATTGCACCTTCAAGACTTATCTAAAAATGATATATTGAAACTGCACGCAGAAGAAACGGAACACACTGCTTCTATTATTCATATTACTTCAGCTCGACAATTGAGCAATACCGACGTGCCGCAGCGCGATCCGACGCACAATATACCTGTCGCAATGCGATCCTACGCACATGTAGACGAGGGGCATACTATTGCGGCTTGACAACTGAACAGTACCGACGTGACAATTCCTGCAGGTACTGCAGTTTACAATAGGTTCAATTCCCTCTAATAGGCTTCATGCTTCAACCATAGTCCATTATTCAGACTGATCTGCACTTTCTCAATTTTTATTAGGTTCGTTACGGAGAAACTACGTTCGTTGTAATATTCGGCATACACAGCTACAATTGCAAGGTCAGAGAAGGAGTGCGCGTATTAAAGAAAGTCGATTACGCGGTGTACCTACAGTTGTGAATCCAAAACCGCCCGCGAAGCGACCAATGATTGTCCAAATGCACTGACGTTACCACAAACTAACTTGGTCGAAGAAATGTTGCCTTGACCGGTGCATGATTTGCGGCATGAAGCAGGTACTACACTACGCCTTTGGGCTATCCTTATCATCGGTACATCTTCAATACTTTTATCTTTCAATCAGTAATCTAACTACATGCAGGCGACATGACTCACATTGCTTCTATTATTCACATTACAGTTGCCCAACAAGACTCTCTTGCTCACAGTCCAGTCATGACAACTGCCACAGTGCGGTCAGTCACAAATTTTGGCGAGGAAAAAGCCGCAATAAGGATGAATGCTCGACAAATGCGTAATAGTCGCGTAACAATCCCCCGAGGTACTGCAAATTACAATAAGTTAACTTCTACAAAATTCCGTTTATCAGATAGATCCATGGTATTTTTATTTTTATTAGGTTCATTGCGAAGAAACTACAATCGTCGTAATCTCAGGCAGACATAACTACAACTGCAAAATCAGAGAAGGAGTGAGCGTATTCGAGAAAGACGATTAGTCAGTGTCCCTACTGTCATGGTTCCAAACATCTCCTATAGAACAATCAATGATTGTCCACCTACCTTGCCGTTTCCACAAAATCAATTGGACGAAGGAACGTCTACTGAAGTTCGTCTCCCCCCTACCCACCCAACTACACACAACCCGTGTGCAAAGAATTGTTATCCCGCCACTCGAGTTCCAGAGATTCATCTCTTGCGCCATCTGCATGTCCATACTGTCATGCAAAGCTATTCCACAAGGAGACTTCTGTTTTGTGTTGTTCTGCAGGTAGGGTAGATGTTAACCACATTCCAGAGTTCACAGAATTGCTTAATCTCTTTACTGAGCAAACCACAGCGGCGCACACTTTTAGACAACATATACGTGCTTACAACCATGTCTTCTGCTTCACATCGTTGGGGGTCACGCTAAACGAACGTATACCAACTGCTAATCATGGAGTCTATAGTTTCAGGGCACACGGTACAATGTATCACCAAATTGGTTCTCTTCTACCTGCACTAGGAAGTCGACCACGGTACCTACAAATGTTCATTTACGATACTGAACACGAATTAAATAACCGGTTGAGTGAAAATCCAGCTCTCGATGCAGGACTGATTGAAAGGATCACCAACATGCTTAATACAATTAACCCATTAGTCCAAATCTTCAGGAAACTTGCAGGGCACCCTAACATACAACAGTGCAGATTACTGATTAAGGAAAGACCATTGGTAGAGCGACAGTATTCGCTTCAGACTGCCTCACATGTCGCTGCAATATTAGTTGGTGGAGAAGATTTCATGGAGGCAAATGAAAGAGACATAATTGTCGAGACAATTGATGGTCATTTGGTGCCTATCAGGGAATATTCCGGCTATTACGATCCTTTACAGTATCCATTATTACTTCCTTACGGAACTTATGGGTGGCGTGGCGACGAGCGAATACCTCGAACAGAACGAATAAGCTGTTGTGATTACTATTCTTATTTGCTGCAGTAACCTCATCAAACATGAAAACAATGCATTTATTGAGACTTTTAAATTTTGTAAGCTTACGATAAAATTTTTTAATAGATCTGCGCCAGTACGCCATCAATGCTTCTCCACTCGGGGCGTTTGCTGCATCAATACGTAGCTGATAACTACATTAAAATTGAAACACAAAAACTCAGGTGGATTAGGTCACATCAGAGTGATGTTCGTGCTGAGCTCTATCTGGGTTTACAGGATAGTTTAAATGTCGGAGATAATGACACATGTACTCCTTTTAATAAGTTGTTACATATATAGCCACCTCTACATGCAATAACATTACTTTAATATACCTCTAATACATGACGTAAACTATTTTTAGCTGCAATCGGACGAAAAACTATTCTGCCATCTTCTTTCATTGGTAGTCAGCGTGATATGTACCAGCGATATCAAAACGCTATGGCTATCGTGCGCAATTATGGCGGGCCAGACGTCTTCCTAACGATGACCTGCAATCCCTCTTGCAGGGAAATAACAAAGGAGTTGTGCCTTGGACAAACACATCAGGACCGTCCGGATTTAGTATCCAGAATCTTCAATGCTAAATTTGAATGTTTGAAAGATGACATTTTTCATAAACGTATTTTTGGTATGGTTATCGCACATGTCCACGTGGTCGAATTTCAGAAGAGAGGATTACCGCATGCACACATGCTCATTATTTTTCAAGACAGTGATAAGTTAAACAGTCCCGATGATTACGACTCTATCGTCAGGGCAGAAATACCAGTTCAGACTAACGAGCCAGATCTATATAATGCAGTTATAAAACACATGCTACATTCTAGGCCACTACAACCTCGGTTGCTCAGAGTCGCTCTGCTCTTTCTCACCAGGTTCCTTACAGAATTTTTCGGGTGTTCTTTCTGCTACTCTTAATCTCAAACTAAGTCTCTTTTCATACTTTTTTGCTCGCTCTGCTCTTCCTCGCCAGGATCCTTACATATTTTTGATGCAATTTTTCTGGTGCTCTTAATCTCAAAATCTGAGATCTTTTTTTTTCTCATATTATTTTGGTGCGATTTTTTTTTGGTATCATCCTGCTCGAATATGTTGTGGCATTCCTTCTCTAAGGCATATGTATCATCGTACAACACTCCATCCTCCACAGATTCCATTTCTACGGCATATGATGGATTTCAAAAACTAAGGTATATGATGGATATCAAAAACTTAGGCATATGTATAACTATCAACCATCACAGATTTCAAAAACTAAGGCATGTTTCCACTTTATTTTTTGGTCTTCGTATTTGTGTTCAAAAACGGCAAAACAATCCCACCGTTTTCCAGAGACTGACCTTATCATAAAGAATGAGACCGATCATTTTGAAGTAAGAACAGAACTCAAGTATTCCAAATTTGCATTAAATGGTTAGAAATAGGGGCTATATGCAGCTTAAAAATTTTCTGATTGTTGTCCTCCATTTGATCATGTCACAGCCATTATTTTAACCATTTCTTGCTAACTTTAGAGGAGTAATTAGGATCACTGTAAACATTGATTATTTCAAATTTCTCATAGAACCATTCACGAGTGCAGTTTTTGATTAGTTGAATGTTTGATATAGTGAATGTCGACTTCTATGGACATTTCTTAACAATAATAAGTTGGTCGCATTCACTCGGGCATTGTTTAGTACTCCAATTTTGCTCCTGTGGCATTTTTGCTTCACCTCACATGAGAAATGAAAGAGTTGGGTAATCTCCACTTTGGGGCTCCGGTGCAATAGAAAATGCCAAAACTCCATTTTGGGCTCTATTTCCAATGAATGGTTGGAGCTCCATTTTTATCGGAACCGCCGATAGTACCCTCCCACATGGAGCCTTGGTGCCACTCGTTTTTAGAATGTTTGATAATTACAAACACTTTTGCTCGAAAAGTATACAAGATTCTTATTCTAGAGTTTATTACGAGATTCTTATGATTGTGCACAATAATATTTGCAAATTTCCTCTTCCCATTTAAATTTCAAAAAACCCTCACACAAGGCATAGATAAACTCTCACCCAAGGCATAGATGTCATCGCAAGTGCACTGTTTTTCTCCATTATGAAGGAGCTTCATATATTGCTATGTGGTGGTTGTAGCTACCTCTCCGTCTATGAACTTCATCATTTATTTCCTTCACATGCATCTGTGCCCTTCATCAAGGCTTAGATGTCATGTTCTTTTAACAACTCCATTTAAATTAGAGGTTAAAGTTCATACTTCAACTAAAGTAGAGGTTAGAGAATAATTGAATTTTAATTTCATGCTTGTAATAGCTATAAATAGGGATAGATGATGAGCAAAAAAACCTGTCAATCAATCATGAGCCACCTCTCTAACAATCAATCAAAAAAGGAGGAAAACATGCCTGATATCAAGGTATAGAAAAGCAAATGTTAAAAAAAATTATGAAGTACACATGTATCTAAGACCCCCAAACTTTTTCCGTATGCGTTGAGTGCGCACTAAAAGCCTGTTCAGCGGGCAACGCCCCACTCAAGGGCATCGCGGGGCGTTGAGCGGGCACTCGACGTCGGGGGCGTTGAGCGGGCACTCGTATATATATATATATATATATATATATATATATATATATATATATATATATATATATATATATATTAATATTATTATTAAAGAGAGGGGAGGAGAGTGTGAGGGAGAGAGAGCTACAGGAAGAGAGAGAGAGAGAGAGAGGGATAGGAAGAGAAAGAGAGCGAAAATAATATTTTTACGTCAAATAATAAATTTTTTTACAATATAAATATGGTAATATTAATGTATATTTTTTCGATCATTTTTAGTACTCATATGTATATGTTGCGGACATAACCCGCCTTGATGCGGGTGCAACTTGCAGACGCATCGAACACGGGCGAAGCCCGTGTCAAGGCGTCTGCAAGTTGCCCGCCTGGATGCGGCTGAAGCCCTCCCGAAAGGATCGATCACGGGCGTAGCCCGTGCAAAGATGCTCATATACTTATATATATACACCACTATAAAAGAAATATCAAACTCGTGAAATAAAAATTCATTGGAGTCATCCGTGCCGTCGGATATATCTTGATCTTTCAGCAACCGTCAGATATTTATATCATTAAAAAAAGAAAAATTATAGACCTCCTAAAGCTACTAATCTTCAAGGCCAAGAAAGAGAGAGAGGGCGCCAGGGAGGACAGATCGAGAGAGAGAGAATATATTACTATATTAAATATATTGCTATATTACTATATTAGAGAGAGATAGGGAGAGAGAGAGAGAGAGAGGATGGAAGGGAATATATTAGTATATTACTATATTTGATATATTTTATATATAGTAGAGAGAGAGAAAGGAAGAGAGAGGGGGAGTGCGGCTGAGAGGGAGGGGGGAGGGAATGAAAATAAATGTTGGAATATTGATGTATATTTTTTTTACAGTCATTTAACTACTCATATGTAGATGTTGCCGGCGAAACCCACCGTCGCCGGCCGGGTACTTGATATGTGGGCAAGTGCACCGGTCGCTGTCAAGTAAAAATTTTGGGAATAGCTTCCCCGAATGTCGATCTCGAGGGACTGCAAGTTGGGTATCGTGATAGCGTCGCAGAAAGATCGTTACTAAGAGTTAAACGAAACAACAAAGGAAGTTGGTTTTCGATTTGTAATGCTAGCAAAACAAAAAGAGAACTAATGTTGGTCGTAAGCACCCTTCGCTTGGTGGATGGAACTACTGCAGGTTGCTATGTCGTGCTTCGTGAGGCGAATGGACGGAGAGCAAGCGGATGGAATGAACACACGTGCGGAGCGTGAGGGTCGCAATCACCTCTTCAACTACCAACACTAGCCTTTGCTAGAGTGGTTCTAGTGCGCGAGTGGAGTGGATGTGAATGGAGGCGAGTGCATCGCAGCTAACAAAGAATATGTAACTATCCCAAGCAAACTTCATTCATAGACAAATAAAAGTAAGTTCAGGTTCATTACAAGCTTAAGAATACACTTCACTATGAGAAGAGGTAGAATAAACTGATAGGGGGAAAGCCTAGTCGTGGTTCTTGGCCGGAATGGGGGGTTGTCAGTCCACTTCTCAGCTCAGACCATTGGTTGCGTCCGGAGATAAATGGGTTGTCAATCCACTTGTCTTCCTACGTCTTCTTCCCTTTCCTTCAATCTGTTCTACCTTTTTGCCCAAATGAGTAGTACCGAAAGATCTCTGTTGCACACTGCTGGTGGCCGGAAACTCTTCGAAGGGTTAAAGATGGCTTCGGATCGCCAGAGAAAGCATCCCGGAGCTTGAAGATGAGTGGAGGACCTGTGGGGGTGAAAAACGGTGCTTCGCGCGCAGCAGCAAGGCGGAAAATGAAAAGTGTTGCCCTAATTCACGGAGCACAGGTATAAATACAACAACAAAAAATCAGAGTGCACGATCAGTGACGCATGGCCAGAGGTCATGCGCACTGGATCCCATGATCGTGCGATTAGCAATGGAAGAACTCCAAAAAAATGGAATAAATGCGCACGAGCAGTGGCGCACGACCAGAGGTCGTTCGCACTTTGTCCAATGATCGTGCGATTGCCCCAGACAGAACTTGGAAAAATGGAGAATAGTGTGCACGATCAGTGGCTCACAACCAGTGGTCGTGCGTTATAGATCAAATAATCGTGCGCAGTATTCCTGTACCGTTTGGGGTTCGATGAACAGACGGCGCACGACCAGCGGTCGTGCGCTAAGGTGTCCACTGACTGTGTACATGTAAAAACGCACGATCAGTGACCCTTAGGTGGAAAACATTTCCAAACAATCCCGGGACACATACACAACCTTTGTACCTGCAGCAAAAATAGAAGAGCCACTGAAATGGGCATTCCACATTCTACAGACACAAAAAATACCAAGTAGGGCAAAAGTAAAGTAACTACAGAATCACACTGAAAACGGGCCAAAAGTGCACTTAACATGGAATTGACATAATAACAAATATGAATAATTATGGCTCTAAAGTGTAGTGCATCAATGAGAAAACTAGCCCAGATGAGTCCAAAAATATGTATATAACTTGGACTCATCACACCCCCAGACTTAAACATTTGCTCGTCCCGAGTAAATCATCATTTCGTTGGCTAGAAAATAGTAAGCTGGCTTAGTAATTTCCAATTACTGTATTGAGAGAAATCAAATATATCATGCATATAGAAAATAGAACAGATAAACTTTTTAATTATACTATAGAATTTTTACTTTTTGACAGGCGAAAATAAATATTATATCTACTCAAAATTAGAATTCTGGAAAATCGTTCGTTCATATGTAGGAAGAAAGTAGGCAGGCCACTCAGGTGAGCATTGCCAAAGACCAGTGCTTAGGATCACCTCCAAATAAATCCATCAATGTCGGGGACCATACGCTTGCTCGTTCACACTCTCTCCACGGTACTAGCTCGTCTCAAGCGTGAATCCGTAAGACTTTAGGATAATCATGGGTCTTAGGCTAAGGTTTGGTAGTCAAAGATAAACATGAAGGTTACACACAACCCAAGCGAGCAAACAACAAGCTAAACCAATACAGCCCCTCGGAATTGCACGTGTGACACACCCCCAGACTTAGCTTGAAAACTGGGTGTGTACACGGCATAACCCGACCAATATCATGATAAACTAGATGATGATTTCATTTCTAATTGTAATTCTTTTTATATTTTCTCTTTCAATTATCTCCTTTTTTTTTCTTTTGCAATCCCTAATTTTTTAGCAAGTAAACTTTCTTGTATTCATCTACCAGATCACTAGAATTCCACACATCATACCTCGTCAAAATATTAAATCCACTGGAGCTCATGGATTTGGTTGCGATAGGAGGATTGACTTTAGGCTTTGGTGAATGAAGGTGGACCTGAATGTTAAAGTAGCGAACAAACGACCAAAAATAGACCAGAATTTTGAATAATTGAAAGTTTTATTATCCAAAAAGATATCTATTACAAAGGTATGCCCTCCCTTATATAGAATGGAGGAGAGATGAGAGAATACAAATAAGAGATGTGAGACTAAAAATTTACAGGACTAAACTGACTATACAGAACAAACCGCACAAGCCGCGCGGTTAGACAGAAGGGCTAACCGCACGTCTACCACCAGAGAGAAAGAGAGATGCCAGGGTAGACCGCTAGACCGTCCGGTCTCCAAGCCGGCTGAGACAAACCGCCAGACCGTGCGGTCTCCAATCTGCCAAGACAGACCGCCCGGTCACCAACTTCAACACTTCCCCTTAAGCTGGAGCATATATATCGATCATGTCCAGCTTGTCATAAATATGAAGAAACGAGGCGGAAACTGGCTTGGTGAAGATGTTAGCCAGCTCTTAATCAGAAGTGACAAAGAGAGTGCAAATTTGTTCCTTTAAGATCTCTTCACGAATGAAATGACAGTCGAACTCAATGTGATTTGTTCTTTCATGGAAGACCGGATTTTTGGAGATGTATATGACGGCCTTGTTATCACAGAACATAGGTAGAGGATGGTTGTAGACCTCTCCTAAATCTAGCATAAGAGCTCTCAGCCATTTTAACTCACAAGTGGTCGACGGCATACTGCGATACTCAGCTTCTGCACTGGACCTGGAGACAACAGACTGCTTCTTGCTCTTCCAGCTCACCAAATTTCCCCCAACAAAGGTGCAAAAACCTGAGGTTGACTTGCGATCCCCTTTGTCATCAGCATAACTTGCATCTGAGTATGCTTCAACCCTCAGATGACCATTCTTCTGAAAAAGTAATCCTTTCCCAGGCGCTGCTTTGACATTCTCCAAGATCTGCAAGACGTACTGTAGATGACACTCCCTAGGTGCTTGCATGAATTGACTCACCTTGCCCAAAGCATAGGAAATTTCGGGCCTGGTCACTGTGAGATATATGAGCTTACCAACCAGACGCCTGTACCGCGAACTATCTGAAAGAGGAGGTGAATCATCTGTCCAGGTTTTGTCTTCTCCAGTTGCCATGGGGCATCAGACAGGTTTTGCTCCAGTCAATCCTGCCTCTTTAAAAAGATCAAGGGCATACTTACGCTGAGAGAGAACTAAGGAGTCGGGCTTCCGAGAGATTTCGATCCGCAGAAAGTACTTTGTAGAGCCCATATCTTTCATGATCAGATGTTGACGAAATGTCGCTTTGTCAGGGCTACCTCTTCCTGGTCATCGCCAGTGAGAAGAATATCATCGACGTACACAACAAGAACAACCAACACCGAAGGGGTTTTGCGAATAAATAGAGAGTGATCGGCAGAGCTTCGCGCAAAACCAACGGCCGCCATGATGCCGCTGAACTTGTCAAACCAAGCTCGAGGGCTCTGCTTGAGGCCATAGATTGCCTTCTTCAGCCGACATACTCGTGTCTCCCCCTGAGCAACATACCCAGGAGGTTGCTCCATGTAAACGGCCTCCTGAAGATCACCATAAATGAAGGCATTCTTGACATCCAGCTGGGAAATCGGCCAATCCCTATTTACCGCCACAGAGAGAAGGACCCGGATAGTGCTGAGACGAGCCACGAGGGAGAAGGTGTCAAAGTAATCAACCACATAGGTCTGAGTAAAGCCCTTAGCAACAAGGCGAGCCTTATAATGATCCACAGTGCCGTCTGGGCCAAATTTGACCACAAAGACCCAACAACAGCCAACAACATCAGTGCCGAAGGGAGGAGGAACAAGAGTCCAGGTACCCCGCTCAGTTATGGTTGCCAATTTCTCATCCATGGCCATCTTCCAATGAGGAATAGCAAGGCCCTCCTGGTAGGAGTGGGGGGTGGCAGTGGCAGAGATAGCCAGTGCAAATGCCCTGCGAGAAGGGGTAAGACGATCATAGGAAACAACAGCAGCAAGGGGGTGTAGTGTACATGTCCGCACCCCTTTGCAAAGAGCTATAGGAAGATCCAGGTCAGTGAGTCCCACGCCATCCGAAGCATCCGTGGAAGAGAGAGCGGGCCCGGGAGTAGAGAGCAACGGCGGCGGAGATGAGGGAGATGGTGGCGAAAAAGGGGGAGAGAGAGGCGAAGGGAGAGGAGTGGATGGAGACGGTGTAGGGGTGGAGATCATAGTAGGAGACGAGGGAACGAAGAGAACTGCAGGAGAATCAGAAGCTGTGAGAAGAGGAGAGGAGTCATCCGAGAAGTAGGAGGTATTCTCGAAGATGGTGACGTCAGCAGAGACGAACTGATTACGAAGGACGAGATCAAAGCAACAATAGTCTTTCTGAGTGGTGGAGTACCCCAGAAAGATACATTTGGTATAGCGAGGGGAGAGCTTATCACTCGTGGAAGAAGGGGTATGCACAAAGGCAGTGCATCCAAAGATTTGGAGAGATAGAGGAAACGGCTTCTTGCCCGGATACAGAATGGAGAATGGGGTTTTTCCGTGGAGAACCGTGGAGGGAATGCGATTGATAAGGTAGCAGGCAAGGAGAACGGCATAGCCCCAATAGGAGCGAGGAACATGCATCTGGGTCATCAAGGTTCGAGCGACATCGAGGAGGTGATGGTTTTTGCGTTCTGCCACACCATTTTGTTGTGAAGTATAGACACAATTAGTTTGATGAATAATCTCATTTTGTATGCAGAATGTAGAAATATCGTGACTGATATATTCTTTGACATTATCAGATCGAAAAACTTTGATAGAAACATTAAACTGAGTTTGGATCATGAGATAGAAGAGCGTCCATATAGAGAATAATTCGGAGCGATCTTTTAATAGATACACCCACGTACAGCCAGAGAAATCATCAATGAACGTGACAAAATATGAATGAAAGAATTAGTGCCTAAACACTTAGAGGGGGGGTGAATAAGTGTACTTTTTTTTAATTTTAAGGCAGAAACTCTGTACAATTAAACTTGTATTTGCAATATTCTACAACTATTCAGCACAGCTAACTCAGCAATCACAGGAATAATCAAACACAGAGTGCACACAGATTTTATAGTGGTTCCTCAAGGTCTGGGTACATCCACTTTCCCCCTTCGCCTATCTAGTAGTGTACTAGATTCGGCCTAACTTCTGCACGTCTCCTCAGATCCTCAGATCCTACAGCTCAGAACCCCAAACCAGGTTCCTACAACTCAGAGTGTCCCCACTCCTACAACTCAGGCACAAAGCCCTACCACTTAGTCTTCAACAAGACCTACACTCAGGCTAAACAACCCTACCTCAGCCTTCAACAAGGCCTACACTCAGAGAATAGATTCTCCTACACTCAGGCTCAAAATCCCTATCTCAGCCTTTATAAATTTAGGCTTACAACTCAGATCCCTTAGGATCCTACAAAAAAATAATAATAACAAGTTTTAGATCACCACTCTGTTTGAGAGAACGAATAGGGCAACCTTCTTGATCAGTTCTTGATAGTACTGATTCCTGAGATCAACTTTGTCTTTGCTTTATTCAAGGCTTCTTGAGTTTGAACTCAGTAAAAGTTGATCTTCTTGAAGTAGACAGACTGACAACTTCCTTCTTAAGATGAAGAATTAAATCTGGATCTTTCTTTGCAGTCTGGTTCAGAACCTGCTCCTCAAGAGATCTAATTAAACAAATCTCTTTCTTGATTTCAATTACTGGAGTTCTCTCTCTCCAAGTAAATCTAAAATTTCTTCAAAATACTGATTTACAGTTTTCTCTGGATCGGTATTCTGCAATGATTGATCTTCTGATCTCTCAATTGTTGTTGATTGTTCAATTGCTTTCTGTTGAAGAAGAAAGACCTTTATATAGTCTTCCTCTAAGGTAACCGGCTGATCCGATTTCTAACAAACTTCTGACAGCTCTGACAGTTGCAGTAGACCGGCTGAGATGACAGCTGTAAAGTCATCCAGTCACTTCTTGAAAATATTATCTCTGTCTGAAAGTGTCGAGACTGATCTTCATTATGTGTCGACACAAATAGACTAAGTGTCGAGACAAGTGAACTAAGAGTCGACACTAGCCTTGATGGTGTCGACACAACTCCTTGTGTTGTTGTAACAGCTTCTCGACACTGCTTCTTCAGAATGTGTCGACACTGATTCTATGTGTCGACATAAGCCTTATGTTGAATGTGTCGACACTTATTCTGTGTGTCAACACAAGTACTTCTTCTTTAACACTTAGTTGAATTCTGCTGTGTGTCGACACATGCCTTCTTGTGTTGAAACTTGCTAAGTGTCGACACATCTCCTTTGTGTCGACACAAGTACTTCTTTTACTTTAACTTTGTTGAAGCTTGCTGAGTGTCGATACAGCCTCCTGGTGTCGACACATTTGATGTCGACTAAGCTTCTCTGGGTGTCGACACTGCCTCTAAGTGTCGACACAGATTATGTTAACAATTCTTTACAGTGTGTCGACACTGCCTGTATGTGTCGACACATTTCTTCTGGTGTCGACTCTGCCTTTCCTGGTGTCGACACAATCTACTCTAAGTGTCGACACAGCTTTTCTCCAGTGTCGACACAAGTTTTGATAAGTGTCGACACAGCTTCTCCATGTGTCGACACATGGACTTAGAAATTTTCTGCATTTCCTGCAATTACTTAACCTGCACATATAAACTCAAAACACATCAAATACACCTTGATGTATATCATTGAGTAGGGTGAGACTTCTTCAAATCTGGCACATATTTTCCAATGTACCCAACAATCTCCCCCTATTTGGAGAAGTCATAACTCTTAGTCAATGATATACACCATACATAACAAATACACAATATGATGTATAACAACATTATATGACCGGGTAAATACTAAACAAAACATGTATAAACAATCTTCACAGAATAACAATGTAACAGATTGAACATTAAACATTGTTTTGTTACAACTACCAATCGTTTCTTTAATCAAAAGTTTACATGGATTTTAGCACAAAAGATTACAAAGTTGTAAACTTAAGAAAATTCTATTCTAAGGCTGCTCTGGCTACTTGATGACAATGCCCTTGCCTGATTGAATCTTGGCTTGAACTGGAGCATTAATGTCATCAACTAGCTTTTTGCCTTTTAGATCTGCCTTCTTTAGCTCTTCAGCCCTTATCTTTTGTGTTTCAAAATAATGATAAGGCTTAGGGAAATACTTGCTAGGCTCCTGTGCATTAGGAGGTAGCTTCCCAAGTTTAGCCTTTCTTCTGTACTGTACAATAGCCTCTTGCCTGGCTTCATGTTTTCTCCATTCTTGGTCAGAGTACCATTTGCCCCTCTCTAGGAAATTATCCTTTGCAGCCTTCCAAGCAGTCAGAATAATATTTCTAGAAGTTGGGCTCCACTGCTCAAAATCAGGCCTTAACTCTGCATGTTCTCTAAATCTCTTCTTAGACAGTTGAGCTTCTTGCTCTTTAGTCAATACTTCCTCAGGTACAGGCTTATCTACCTTCTCAAAAATAATATTCTTATTACCCTCAGGAGGGCTATACATAGATTGGACTTCTTGATGTATCATTTCAAAATCTGCAGGAGGATAGATGACTTGAGCAACTTCAGCTTGTTCACCTCCAAAATCAGCAGGATGCACTCCAGATTCAGCAACATTATCATCATCACACAAGGGGCATATCCAAGTGTGACTCTGATGCTATTGGAAATCCATTTAGCATGGTTAGATCCAGCTTTGACTAAAACCCTCTCCCTCTTTATGACTTCTCTAGTCATATGATCTCTGAGATCATCCTTTTAGAATCTGTAACTTGTTCATCCATAAAATTGACTCCATCTTTGTAGAATGCTTTTAATTTCAGCAGATGTCCTGAAATTGTCTTTTTGGAATCTGTAATAGCAGTTTTACAGCAGCTATTCCTTCTTGTAATTGCTTGTCAAACTCAGCCTTGGCAGCAGTCCTTGCTTCAGTCTGAGCAGTTGCAATTGTCTTCATTTCAGTTACTATCACATTATGTGATTCAGTTAGATTTTCATTCATTCTGATCTGATTCTCAAGAACATATCCTTGTTTTACAGCCAGATCATCCACTTGTGTTTTGATCTTTTCTTGGTGAGTGGCAAGGTAAACAACAGCATTTCCATCTTTGTGAAAGCAGTCAGTCATCTCCTTCTTATTTTGATTGACTTCAAATCTTATAGATTTTATGTCTTGAGCCAGATCAAATTGAAGTGATTTATGTCCTTCATCCATATATTTTTCTAAAGCCTTTCTTTGCTCATCCATTTTGATCTGCAAAGCCACCAATAATGAACTATAATCAGTAGTTGGAGCTTGTTGTGGAGCAATAGTTTGTAAAGCTTTCTTGTAGGTCTGGCTTCTCCTTTTGAAAACCATAAGCTTTCTTTTCTTGGCTCTAGCAGTTTTCTCATCCTCAGAAGCAGAAGTACTGACAATGTCTACTCTATCTTTAGGACTAGAATTCAAGTCCTGTGTTGTCTTAGGTAGCTCCTCCTGCACTCTTTGCTCCTCATTCTTATTTCTTTCACTCTCCTCATGAGACTGTACATACTCCCCCTCAAGATCTACCTTCTCCCCCTCAAAAACTTCTTTCTCTCCCTCAAAATTAGTTTGTAGCAAATCAGGGAACAACTCTTCTAAGGTATACTCCTATTGAGAAGGGACTGAAGAGTTTCTTATCTCTGGAGCATTATCAGCAACTGATGTGTCCTCCATGGCAACATCTTGTGGTTGATTTTGTAACTGAGTTTGCTGATCAACATCAATTAAAGACTCAGTTAATACTTCATCCTCAATATGGAAAATAGATTGATTAACTTCATGTATTACCTCTAGGATTGTTTGAGTTGCCAGTTCACTATCCAAGTGAGTTGACTCTTCCACATGTTGAGGCTCCCCTGGAGTGAATCCAGGTGGATGGGGCTAGCAGATGGTTGCTCCCCCTGCCTCTGTGCATCTTCATTTCTTGCTGGTGACTGTCCAGCATTTCCAGCGTCTCCATCATCAGAACTAAAAACTACTTGCTCTTTTGAGCTACTGGAGGATTCAGGAGCTATTATGACTTTCTTCTTCTTCTTCTGTTGAGAAACTTCCTTTTCAGGAGTAGACATGTCCTTGGTTAACACCCTATCCCACCTTGAGATAATTCTGATATTCATCCTCCTCATATGGTTTATCTTTGATCCAGCAGCTTGGTTCATCACTTCTAGAATAGTTTCAGCCAAGAACAAACTCATAATCCTACCCAAATTAGGCTTCTTCAGACTTTCCTTAATCTTGTCAAACATCACTGCTGACTAATCAGTTTTGAGTTTGAAAATGATCCTTGTCATTAAACTGAACATGTGAGCTGATATTCTATCATGCCCACCTGGCTTGCTCAGAATTACCTTTCCTACCACTTCAGACAAGAACTTGCCTTGCATGTTCATGCCTTTCCTATTAAAAAACTGATCCAATCTTCATGTTTGAAGCAAATCCACACCATTGCAGTGCCTCCCTTGTCTTAGATGTAGGTACATCTTCTTCCTCTTTAGTTCTTGGTAGATGCAGAACTTTTCTTAGACTTTTCTGGGTATTTTTTACTTTTGCCCCATGGACTGTGGACTTAATCTTGAGTTCAGTTGCATCAAGGGTAGCTGCACTAAAGAATTCGAGTACCTCCTTCCAGATCTTGGTTGGCTCAGACACTAGATACTCCAATCCATTCTCTGAAATTAGGGTTACTGTCTCCTTAATTTCAGATTCTGCATCGTCAAAGGCATGTCGTACTAGCTCATAACCTTCATTGACGTTCTCCTCGAGCTTAGGTGCCATTAGGGTTTTGAGAAATCTTGAATTTAGAGGAGAGAGATGTCGTCACACAAGTTTGGTCTCGAAACTATGGAGAGCGTGTCGACAAACAATGGTGAAGACCTATTTATACCTTTCTAAAAATGAAGGTGAAAGGGCGCGTCATAATACTCTAAATGTGTCGACACTGTTGAAAAGTGTCGACACTTACTTCTAATGTCTCGACAACTATATGTCGACACAAATATAGTCGACAGAATATATGTGTCGACACTTAAACATCTTCGCTTGACGATTAGTCGATACTTCACTCGACGAATTCTGTGTTAATCTTAAGTGTCGACACCACCCTGGATGTGTCGACACCTACTTTGGATGTGTCGACACTAATTATCTGAAGTGTCGACACAGACTTTCTATATGTGTCGACACCATTTCTCTGAAATGTCGACACCACTTCTATGTGTCGACACAGACAACTCTGTATGTCAACACTATTTTACTTAGCCAATTTTTTAAACTATTCTAAGTTTAACATTTCTAATTCAATTTTAAACTTATTGAATTTGGTTTCATCTAGAGGCTTGGTAAATATATCAGCAATCTGATTATCTGTTTTAACATATTCTAGGGAAATGCCCTCTTTTTCTACATGTTCTCTAAGAAAATGATATCTAATTTTTATGTGCTTAGTCCTACTATGTGAGACAGGATTATTAGCTATAGAAATTGCACTTGTAGAATCACAAAGTAAAGATGTTCTACCTACTTGAATACCATAGTCTACTAGCTGATGTTGAATCCACAAAAGTTGTGCACAGCAGCTTCCTGCAGCAACATATTCTGACTCAGCTGTGGAGATTGTCACACTGGTCTACTTCTTACTGCTCCAAGACACCAGTCTTCCACCTAAAAATTGACAGGTTCCTGTAGTACTCTTCATATCTTCCTTGCAGCCTGCAAAATCTGCATCTGAATAACCTGTCAGTACAAAATCTCCATTCCTAGGGTACCAAAGGCCTAGATAAGGTGTGTCCTTAAGATATCTCAAAATCCTTTTGACTGCAGTCAGATGAGATTCTTTAGGGCATGCTTGGTACCTAGCACAGACACATGTAACATATATGATATCTGGTCTACTAGCAGTCAAATACAGTAGGGAGCCAACTATTCCTCTATACAAAGTTTCATCTACAGGTTTCCCTGCATCATCTTTGCTTAGAGACATGCTTGACCCCATAGGAGTTTTTATGGTAGTGGATGATTCCATACCATACTTCTTTATCAACTCTAGGGTGAACTTAGACTGGCATATGGACAGGCCATCTTCACTCTGTCTTACTTGGAGACCCAAGAAGAACTTAAGTTCCCCCATACTGCTCATTTCAAATTTTCCTTGTATAAGTTTTGCAAATCTTTTGCAAAGATTACTTTCTGTAGACCCAAATATTATGTCATCTACATATATTTGGACTAGGATAATTTTGCCTTTAGATTCCCTAAGAAATAGAGTCTTGTCTATTTTCCCCCTTAAGAATTTGTTCTATATGAGTAAACTAGACATGGTTTCATACCAAGCCCTTGGGGCTTGTTTTAACCCATACAATGCTTTCCTAAGTCTATAAACATATTTAGGTTTGAGAGAATCAACAAAACCTGAGGGCTGCTCTACATAGACTTCTTCCTTTAGATCTCCATTTAGGAAAGCTGACTTAACATCCATTTAGAATACCTTAAACCCTTGATATGTTGCATAGGCAAGGAACATCCTGATTGCCTCCAGTCTTGCTACTGGAGCAAAAGTTTGATCAAAATCAATACCTTCTTCCTGCATATATCCTTTTGTAACAAGTCTAGCTTTATTCTTTATGATGATTCCATTATCATCCAATTTGTTCCTGAAGATCCACTTTGTTCCAATGATATTGTAGACTTTGGGTTTAGGAACAAGCTTCCAGACCTTGCACCTCCTGAACTGATTTATCTCCTCTTACATGGCATCAATCCAATGAGGGTCTAGAACTGCTTCTTCAAACTTCTTTGGTTCCACTTGGGATAGGAAGCTGGAGTAAAGAACTGTACTCAGATTCCTGCTTCTTGTTTGCACTCCTTGTCTGGGATCACCAATTATCTGATTGGCTGGATGATCCTTTAAGTGTCTATTTGCTGGAGGTAGTCTGTCTTCAGGTTGTACACCTCCAGCCTTTTCATTTAGCTGCTCCTCTTGGTCTTCTTCAGCATCTAGAGAGTCTTGTACTCCCCCTGGACAGCAGCCACCATTTTCCACTTGCTGAGTTGCAGTAGAACCTTCTGTAATGGTAAGCTTGTCCATCCTATCAGTTATACCTGTAGAGCTGCAAACACTACTTGACAATTCACAGTTAATGAGTCTTGTTTCATCAAAGACTACATGTACAGACTCTTCTACAACTTGAGTAACCAAGTTGTAGACCCTATAAGCCTTACTATTATTGTTGTACCCAACAAAGATCCCCTCTTGGGATTTAGCAGCAAACTTGGTTAGATAAGACTTGTCATTGTTAAGTATATAGCACTTGCAACCAAACATCCTGAAATATGATAAATTTGGTTTTATGCCCTTCACAATCTCATAGGGAGTCTTCTTGTGGCACTTGGTGATAGTAGCCCTATTGATCACATGACATGCAGTATTTACTGTCTTAGCCCAGAAATATTCTGGGAGAGAAGTGTCACTCAATAGGGTTCTACCAGCCTCTATCAATGTTCTATTCTTCCTTTCAGCAATATCATTTTGCTGAGGTGTTCTTGGTGAGGAAAATTCCTGAAAAATTCTAAATTCTTCACACAGTTTTGTCATACTTTCAGACTGAAATTTAGTGTCATGGTCATTTCTGATTTTGACCACTGTACTGTATAACTCATTCTGAATTTGTTTAACAAAACTATATAAGATACTTGGGGTTTCAGATTTTTGTCTTAGAAAGAACACCTAGGAATATCTAGAATAGTCATCTACTACCACAAATGTGTAGACCTTCCTACCTAGACTGTGAACTGGCATAGGACCAAATAGATCCATATGCAAGAGGTATAGACACCTCACTGAATCCTTGTTTTCAAGGCTATGAAAGGTGGATTTGGTCTGCTTGTCTTTTTGACAAGCTGAGCATATCCCATCCTTTATACACTTAACTTGAGGACCATTCCTCACTAACTCTTTGCTAAAGAGTTGGCCAATAGTCTTATAGTTAAGATGAGTCAGCCTCTTGTGCCATTTAACACAATGTGAGACTCTCTCATCAGCTACAAGACAAATAAGAGAAACATTGTTCTCACACACAAAGTCAAGATAATAAACATTTCTCTTCCTATATCCTATCAGAATGATCTTTTGATCACTTGACCTTTTGATATGACAACCATTCTTGACAAATGAGATGTCATATCCTAAATCACTCAGCTGACTTATGCTAATGAGGTTATGTTTCAAACCCTTCACATAAGCCACTTGAGTGATAGTAATCTGATTACTAGAAATGTTACCAAAGCCTTTGATGATTCCTTTTTCTGAACCACCAAAGGTAACTTTAGGGCCATCCATGATAGATGTGTAGTCCTTCAGCAACCCCCTTGTTCCAGTCATGTGCCTAGAACATCCACTGTACAAGTACCATATTGGGGCATGGCCACTTGGACTCACATGCAATTAAGACTAGTTAACCTTAGAACCCAAATGAGTTTTGGGTCCTTGGTTCATGTTAGCCTGAAATCTAACAAATCTGCCTGTAGGTCTTCTCACAGGCTGACTGTTATTCTCCTTGACACTAGAATTGTGCCAACAATCTATGACAAAGTGGCCTACCTTGCCACAACACCAGCACTCAAACCTATTGTACCTTTGTTTAGGTACATCCCTAGCTGAATTATTTACAGCAGGCTTCTTGTTCTGTGTTGGGGCTTTGCCCTTAGATTTAGACCTAGCAGTACAGGCAGGTTTTTTAAACCCTAATCCAGCCTTACTCTTTTGAGGTACAAACTCATCTATCAAGGGTAAAACAGATTTAGGTTTAGAAAAACTTGCTACTATCTCTTTCTCCTTCTGAAGTCTAACCTCCAGATTTCTAATCTGATCATTCTTGAAATTGATTGTGCCCATTTTAATAACAGTTATGTTTTTCAATCTGGCAATCTCATTCAGTTTTTGATCCAGTAATTTCTCTGAATCTGTTACAGCCAACTTAAAACTAGCAATCTCCTTTGCCTGAGTTTTGGCCAAGGTTTTGCTTTTCTTCAAGGCCTTCAATAATTCCCTATATTCATTAATTAACTGATGAATATCTCCTTCAGTTTCAGACCCACCCACATCACTTGATGCAGATGTATCTGACTCTAACTCAGTACTAAAAATTGAAGTAGAAGAATAACTTTGTACCTTACTTGGTTCAGGCTGATTCTGGATCTTGTCTCCTTCAGATATAGCCATCAGTCCTTTGCACTGATGATCTTCATGCTCATAAACTGAGTTCATTAGCTGCATGAACTCATCTTCTTCTTCTTCAGCAAATAATCCAATGTAGGCTTCAGCTTCTGATTCTGTTTCTGAAGATGACTGATATGTCAGACTCTTGTCTTTCTTAGAAACAAAGGACTTTTCCTTTTTGCTCTTAACCTGAGTCTTCTTTTTGTTAACTGACTCCTTCCTCTTTTCAGGACAGTCAGCCACTACATGTCCCTATCTATTGCAGCAATAGCACACTATCTTTGAAGATGTAGTTTTGCTTGACTTGAACCTGCTTCTGTCATTCCTGGAAGACTTTCTCTTCTGATAGTAGTCATCTTTTGGCTGAGAAGTGGAAGGCTTAGACCTCCACTACTTCTTCTTCAGAAATCTTTGAAAGTGCCTAGTAAAAGCAGCAAAGTCTTCATCACTTTCACTGCTATCAGAATTCTTGCTATCTGAATTATCTGTGACAGGCTCATCAATTATTTTAGGTGGAGATGGAGACTTGGTTCTATACTTCTTAATGGCTTCAGTCTTGAAGGCCACAGTCTTTTCCTTGTGCTCCACTCTAGTATTCTTCTCTTCCTCCTTTCTAGCCATTAACTGCATCTCATAAGATAGCAATTTTCCAAACAAAGTTGGAGGAGGTATATCAGCAAGTTTGGCCACTTCCCTAATGACACAAACCTTGGTGTCCCAGTCCTTAGTCAGGGATCTTAAGAACTTGTCATTCAACTCATAGTTGCTGAAGACTCTTTCATAGGACATCAACTCATTAACTATCCTATAGAACTTCTTGTAACATTCTGTAATGCTATCAGACTTTCCTTGTTTGAAGCTTTCATATTCCTGATTTAACATTGACTTCCTATTTTGTCTTACTTACTCTGATCCCTCCATATAGACTATTAATGTGTCCCACATTTCTTTAGAGGTTTTACAATGAATTAAGTTCTGAAATGTTGAATCATCAATGACACTAACAATTATATTCGGGCACTCGTGTATATATATATATATATATATTATTAAAGAGAGGGGAGGAGAGTGTGAGGGAGAGAGAGCTACAGAAAGAGAGAGAGAGAGAGGGATAGGAAGATAAAGAGAGCGAAAATAATATTTTTACGTCAAATAATAAATTTTTTTACAATATAAATATGGTAATATTAATGTATATTTTTTTTTGATCATTTTTATTACTCATATGTATATGTTGCGGACATAACCCGCCTTGATGCAGGTGCAACTTGCAGACGCATCGAACACGGGCGAAGCCCGTGTCAAGGCGTCTGCAAGTTGCCCGCCTGGATGCGGCTGAAGCCCTCCCGAAAGGATCGAGCACGGGCGTAGCCCGTGCAAAGATGCTCATATACTTATATATATATATACACCACTATAAAAGAAATATCAAACTCATGAAATAAAAATTCATTGGAGTCATCCGTGTCGTCGGATATATCTTGATCTTTCAGCAACCGTCAGATATTTATATCATTAAAAAAAAGAAAAATTATAGACCTCCTAAAGCTACTAATCTTCAAGGCCAAGAAAGAGAGAGGGTGCCAGGGAGGACAGATCGAGAGAGAGAGAATATATTACTATATTAGATATATTGCTATATTACAATATTAGAGAGAGATAGGGAGAGAGAGAGGATGGAAGGGAATATATTAGTATATTACTATATTTGATATATTTTATATATAGTAGAGAGAGAGAGAAAGGAAGAGAGAGGGGGAGTGCGGCTGAGAGGGAGGGGGGAGGGAATGAAAATAAATGTTGGAATATTGATGTATATTTTTTACAGTCATTTAACTACTCATATGTAGATGTTGCCGGCGAAACCCACCGTCGCCGGTCGGGTACTTGATATGTCGGCAAGTGCACCGGTCGCTGTCAAGTAAAAATTTTGGGAATAGCTTCCCCGAATGTCGATCTCGAGGGACTGCAGGTTGTGTATCGTGATAGCGTCGCAGAAAGATCGTTACTAAGAGTTAAATGAAACAACAAAGGAAGTTGGTTTTCGATTCCTAATGCTAGCAAAACAAAAAGAGAACTAATGCTGGTCGTAAGCACCCTTCGCTTGGTGGATGGAACTAGTGCAGGCTGCTATGTCGTGCTTCGTGAGGCGAATGGACGGAGAGCAAGCGGATGGAATGAACACACGTGTGGAGCGTGACGGTCGCAATCACCTCTTCAACTACCAACACTAGCTTTTGCTAGAGTGGTTCTAGTGCGCGAGTGGAGTGGATGTGAATGGAGGCGAGTGCATTGCAGCTAACAAAGAATATGTAACTATCCCAAGCAAAATTCATTCATAGACAAATAAAAGTAAGTTCAAGTTCATTACAAGCTTAAGAATACACTTCACTATGAGAAGAGGTAGAATAAACCGATAGGGGGAAAGCCTAGTCGTGGTTCTTGGCCGGAATGGTGGGTTGTCAGTCCACTTCTCAGCTCAGACCATTGGTTGCGTCCGGAGATAAATGAGTTGTCAATCCACTTGTCTTCCTACGTCTTCTTCCCATTCCTTCAATCTTTTCTCCCTTTTTGCCCAAATGAGTAGTACTGAAATATCTCTGTTGCACACTGCTGGTGGCCGGAAACTCTTCGAATGGTTGAAGATGGCTTAGGATCGCCAGAGAAAGCATCCCAGAGCTTGAAGATGAGTGGAGGACCTGTGGGGGTGAAAAACGGTGCTTCGCGCGCAGCAACAGGGCGGAAAATGAAAAGTGTTGCCCTAATTCACGGAGCACAGGTATAAATACAACAACAGAAAATCAGAGTGCACGATCAGTGGCGCACGACCAGTGGCGCACGACCAGAGGTCATGCGCACTGGATCCCATGATCGTGCGATTAGCAATGGCAGAACTCCAGAAAAATGAAATAAATGCGCACGAGCAGTGGCGCACGACCAGAGGTCGTTCGCACTTTGTCCAATGATCGTGCGATTGCCCCAGACAGAACTTGGAAAAATGGAGAATAATGTGCACGATCAGTGGCTCACAACCAGTGGTCGTGCGCTATAGATCAAATAATCGTGCACAGTATTCCTGTACCGACTTCTTCCCTTTCCTTCAATCTTTTCTGCCTTTTTGCCCAAATGAGTAGTACCGAAAGATCTCTGTTGCACACTGCTTGTGGCCGGAAACTCTTCAAAGGGTTGAAGATGGCTTCGGATCGCCAGAGAAAGCATCTCGGAGCTTGAAGATGAGTGGAGGACCTGTGGGGGTGAAAAACGGTGCTTCGCGCGCAGTAGCAGGGCGGAAAATGAAAAGTGTTGCCCTAATTTACGGAGCACAGGTATAAATACAACAGTAGAAAATCAGAGTGCACGATCAGTGGCGCACGACCAGAGGTCATGCGCACTGGATCCCATGATCGTGCGATTAGCAATGGCAGAACTCCAGAAAAATGGAATAAATGCGCACGAGCAGTGGCGCACGACCAGAGGTCGTTCGCACTTTGTCCAATGATCGTGCGATTACCCCAGACAGAACTTGGAAAAA
The DNA here is from genome assembly GCA_039583875.1 of Platanthera guangdongensis. Lineage (NCBI taxonomy): Eukaryota > Viridiplantae > Streptophyta > Magnoliopsida > Asparagales > Orchidaceae > Platanthera > Platanthera guangdongensis. The sequence continues at coordinate 114,412,388 of CM077156.1, forward strand.
TGGAGAATAGTGTGCACGATTAGTGGCTCACAACCAGTGGTCGTGCGCTATAGATCAAATAATCGTGCGCAGTATTCCTGTACCGTTTGGGGTTCGATGAACAGACAGCGCACGACCAGCGGTCGTGCGCTAAGGTGTCCACTGACTGTGCGCGTGTAAAAACGCACGATCAGTGACCCTTAGGTGGAAAACATTTCCAAACAATCCCAGAACACATACACGGCCTTTGTACCTGCAGCAAAAACAGAAGAGCCACTGAAATGGGCATTCCACATTCTGCAGACACAAAAAAACACCAAGTAGGGCAAAAGTAAAATACCAAGGAATCACACTGAAAACGGGCCAAAAGTGCACTTAACATGGAATTGACATAATAACAAATATGAACAATTATGGCTCTAAAGTGCAGTGCATCAACGAGAAAACTAGCTCAGATGAGTCCAAAAATATGTATATAACTTGGACTCATCACACCACCAGACTTAAACATTTGCTCGTCCCGAGCAAATCATCATTTCGTTGGCTAGAAAATAGTAAGCTGGCTTAGTAATTTCCAAATACAATATTGAGAGAAATCAAATATATCATGCACATAGAAAATAGAATCGATAAACTTTTTAATTATACTACAGAATTTTTACTTTTTGACTGGCGTAAATAAATATTATATCGACTCAAAATTAGAATTTTGGAGAATCGTTCAGTCATATGTAGAAAGAAAGTAGGCAGGCCACTCAGGTGAGAATTGCCAAAGACCGGTGCTTAGGATCACCTCCAAAGAAATCCATCAATGTCGGGGACCATACGCTTGCTCGTTCACACTCTCTCCATGGTACTAGCTCGTCTCAAGCGTGAATCCGTAGGACTTTAGGATAATCATGGGGCTTAGGCTAAGGTTTGGTAGTCAAAGATAAACATGAAGGTTACACACAACCCAAGCGAGCAAACAACAAGCTAAACCAATACAGCCCCTCAGAATTGCACGTGTGACACACCCCCAGACTTAGCTTGAAAACTGGGTGTGTACACGGCCTAACCCGACCAATATCATGATAAACTAGAGTAGGATTTCATTTCTAATTGTAATTCTTTTTATATTTTCTCTTTCAATTATCTCCTTTTTCTTTTTTTTCTTTTGCAATCCCTAATTTTTTAGCAAGTAAACTTTCTTGTATTTATCTACCACATCACTAGAATTCCACACATCACACCTCGTCAAAATATTAAATCCACTGGAGCTCATGGATTTGGTTGCGATAGGAGGATTGGCTTTAGGTTTTGGTGAATGAAGGTGGAGCTGAATGTTAAAGTAGCGAACAAACGACCAAAAACAGACCAGAATTTTGAATAATTAAAAGTTTTATTATCCAAAAAGATATCTATTACAAAGGTATGCCCTCCCTTATATAGAATGAAGAAGAGATGAGAGAATACAAATAAGAGATGTGAGACTAAAAAATTACAGGACTAAGCTGACTATACAGAACAAACCGCACAAGCCGCGCGGTTAGACAGAAGGGCTAACCGTACGGCTACCACCAGAGAGAAAGAGAGATGCCAGGGTAGACCGCTAGACCGTCCGGTCTCCAAGCAGGCTGAGACAAACCACCAGACCGCGCGGTCTCCAACCCGCCAAGACAGACCGCCCGGTCACCAACTTCAACACTCCCCCTCAAGCTGGAGCATATATATCGATCATGCCCAGCTTGTCATAAATATGAAGAAACGAGGCGGAAACTGGCTTGGTGAAGATGTCAGCCAGCTCTTTATCAGAAGTGACAAAGGGAGTGCAAATTTGTTCCTTTAAGATCTCTTCACGAATGAAATGACAGTCGACCTCAATGTGCTTTGTTCTTTCATGGAAGACCAGATTTTTGGAGATGTATATGGCGGCCTTGTTATCACAGAACATAGGTAGAGGATGGTTGTAGACCTCTCCTAAATCTAGCATGAGAGCCCTCAGCCATTTTAACTCACAAGTGATCGACGCCATACTGCGATACTCAACTTCTGCACTGGACCTGAAGACAACAGACTGCTTCTTGCTCTTCCAGCTCACCAGATTTCCCCCAACAAAGGTGCAAAAACCTGAGGTTGACTTGCGATCCCATTTGTCATCAGCATAACTTGCATCTGAGTATGCTTCAGCCCTCAGATGACCATTCTTCTGAAAAAGTAATTCTTTCCCAGGCGCTGCTTTGACATACTCCAAAATCCGCGAGGCAGACTGTAGATAGCACTCCCTAGGTGCTTGCATGAATTGACTCACCTTGCCCACAACATAGGAAATGTCGGGCCAGGTCACTGTGAGATATATGAGCTTACCAACCAGACGCCTGTACCGCGAACTATCTGAAAGAGGAGGCGAATCATCTGTCCAGGTTTTGTCTTTTCCAGTTTCCATGGGGCATCGGGCAGGTTTTGCTCCAGTCAATCCTGCCTCTTTTAAAAGATCAAGGGAATACTTATGCTGAGAGAGAACTAAGGAGTCGGGCTTCCGAGATATTTCGATCCCCAGAAAGTACTTTGGAGAGCCCATATCTTTCGTGATCAGATGTTGACGAAGATGTCGCTTTGTCAGGGCTACCCCTTCCTAGTCATCGCCAGTGAGAAGAATATCATCGACGTACACAGCAAGAACAACCAGCCCTGAAGGGGTTTTACGAATAAATAGAGAGTGATTGGTAGAGCTTCGCGCAAAACCAACGACCGCCATGATACCGCTAAACTTGTCAAACCAAGCTCGACGGCTCTGCTTGAGGCCATAGATTGCCTTCTTCCGCCGGCATACTCGTGTCTCCCCCTGAGCAACATACCCAGGAGGTTGCTCCATGTAAACGGCCTCCTGAAGATCACCATAAAGGAAGGCATTCTTGACATCCAGCTGGGAAATTGGCCAATCCCTATTTACCGCCACAGAGAGGACCCGGATAGTGCTGAGACGAGCCACGAGGGAGAAGGTGTCAAAGTAATCAACCACATAGGTATGAGTAAAGCCCTTAGCAATAAGGCGAGCCTTATAACGATCCACAGTGCCGTCTGGGACAAATTTGACCACAAAGACCCAGCGACAGCCAACATCAGTGCCGAAGGGAGGAGGAACAAGAGTCCAGGTACCCCGCTCAGTTAGGGTTGTCATTTCCTCATCCATGGCCATCTTACAATGAGGAATAGCAAGAGCCTCCTGGTAGGAGCGGGGGGTGGCAGTGGCAGAGATAGCCAGTGCAAATGCCCTGTGATAAGGGGTAAAACGATCATAGGAAACAACAGCAGCAAGGGGGTGTAGGGTACACATCCTCACCCCTTTGCGAAGAGCTATAGGAAGATCCAGGTCAGCGGGTCCCGCGGCATCCGGAGCATCCGTGGAAGAGAGAGCGGGCCCGGGAGTAGAGAGCGACGGCGGCGGAGATGAGGGAGATGGTGGCGAAGAAGGGGGAGAGAGAGGCGGAGGGAGAGGAGTGGATGGAGACGGTATAGGGGTGGAGATCGTAGTAGGAGACGAGGGAACGAAGGTAACTGCATGAGAATCAGAAGCTGAGAGAAGAGGAGAGGAGTCATCCGAGAAGTAGGAGGTATTCTCGAAGAAGGTGACGTCAGCAGAGATGAACTGATTACGAAGGACGGGATCAAAGCAACAATAGCCTTTCTGAGTGGTGGAGTACCCCAGAAAGACACATTTGGTGGAGCGAGGGGAGAGCTTATCACTGGTGGCAGAAGGGGTATGCACAAAGGCAGTGCATCCAAAGATTTGGAGATGTAGAGGAAATGACTGCTTGCCCGGATACAGAATGGAGAATGGGGTTTTTCCTTGGAGAACCGTGGAGGGAATGCGATTGATAAGGTAGCAGGCAAGGAGAACAGCATAGCCCCAATAGGAGCGAGGAACATGCATCTGGGTCATCAAGGTGCGAGCGACATCGAGGAGGTGACGGTTTTTGCGTTCTGCCACACCATTTTGTTGTGAAGTATAGACACAACTAGTTTGATGAATAATCCCATTTTGCATGCAGAATGTAGAAAAGTCGTGACTAATATATTCTTTGGCATTATCAGATCAAAAAACTTTGATAGAAACATTAAACTGAGTTTGGATCATGAGATAGAAGGACGTCCATAAAGAGAATAATTCAGAGCGATCTTTTAATAGATACACCCACGTACAGCGAGAGAAATCATCAATGAACGTGACAAAACATGAATGAAAGAATTAGTGCCTAAACACCTAGAGGGGGGGTGAATAGGTGTACTTTTTCTTTTTAATTTTAAGGCAGAAACTCTGTACAATTAAACTTGTATTTGCAATTTTCTACAACTATTCAGCACAGCTAGCTCAGCAATCACAGAAATAATCAAACACAGAGTGCACACATATTTTATAGTGGTTCCCCAAGGTCTGGGTACATCCACTTTCCCCCTTCGCCTATCTAATAGTGTACTAGATTCAGCCTAACTTCTGCACGTCTCCTCAGATCCTCAGATCCTACAGCTCAGAACCCCAAACCAGGTTCCTACAACTCAGAGTGTCCCCACTCCTACAACTCAGGCACAAAGCCCTACCACTCAGTCTTCAACAAGACCTACACTCAGGCTAAACATCCCTACCTCAGCCTTCAACAAGGCCTACACTCAGAGAATAGATTCTCCTACACTCAGGCTCAAAAGCCCTACCTCAGCCTTTATAAATTTAGGCTTACAACTCAGATCCCTTAGCATCCTACAAAAAAAAATAACAAGTTTTAGATCACCACTCTGTTTGAGAGAATAAAGAGGGCAACCTTCTTGATCAGTTCTTGATAGTACTGATTCCTGAGATCAACTTTGTCTTTGCTTTCTTCAAGGCTTCTTGAGTCTGAACTCAGTAAAAGTTGATCTTCTTGAAGTAAACCGGCTGACAACTTCCTTCTTAAGATGAAGAATTAAATCTGGATCTTTCTTTGCAGTCTGGTTCAGAACTTGCTCCTTAAAAGATCTAATTAAACAAATCTCTTTCTTGATTTCAATTACTGGAGTTCTCTCTCTCCAAGTAAATCTGAAATTTCTTCAAAATACTGATTTACAGTTTTCTTTGGATCTGTATTCTGTAATGATTGATCTTCTGATCTCTCAATTGTTGTTGATTGTTCAATTACTTTCTGTTCAAGGAGAACGGCTTTTATATAGTCTTCGTCCAAGGTAACCGGCTGATCTGGTTTCTAACGAACTTTTGACAGCTCTGACAGTTGCAGTAGACCGGCTGAGATGGCAGCTGTCAAGTCATCCAGTCATTTCTTGAAAATACTGTCTCTGTCTGAAAGTGTCGAGACTGATCTTCATTATGTGTCGACACAAATAGACTAAGTGTCGACACAAGTGAACTAAGTGTCGACACAACTTCTTATGTTATTGTAACAGCTTCTCGACACTACTTCTTCAGAATGTGTCGACACTGATTCTATGTGTCGACACAAGCCTTCTGTTGAATGTGTCGACACTGATTCTGTGTGTCGACACAAGTACTTCTTTAACACTTAGTTGAATTCTGCTGTGTGTCGACACATCTCCTTTGTGTCGACACATGCCTTCTTGTGTTGAAACTTGCTGAGTGTCGACACATCTCCTTTGTTTCGACACAAGTACTTCTTTTACTTTAACTTTGTTGAAGCTTGCTGAGTGTCGACACAGCCTCCTGGTGTCGACACATTTGATGTCGACTAAGCTTCTCTGGGTGTCGACACTGTCTTTAAGTGTCGAGACAGATTATGTTGACAATTCTTCACAGTGTGTCGACACTGCCTGTATGTGTCGACACATTTCTTCTAGTGTCGACTCTGCCTTTCCTGGTGTCGACACAATCTACTCTAAGTGTCGACACAAGTCTTCATAAGTGTCGACACAGCTTCTCCAGGTGTCGACACATGGACTTAGAAATTTTCTGCATTTTCTGCAATTACTTAACCTGCACATATAAACTCAAAACACATCAAATACACCTTGATATATATCATGGAGTAGGGTGAGGCTTCTTCAAATATGGTACACATTTTCCAATGTACCCAACAATGAACTACCCCGACCAATGGTAAGAGTAGAAGAAGTACCCCAAATATCGGAGTGGATGAGATCAAACGGACGGGTAGATCCACGAACGTGCTTTGGAGGGAAGGAGGAGTGGTGATGCTTGCCAAGCTGACAGGCCTCACAGTTGAGTGGAGGACTTTGTGGAGGAAGTTGGGGCAGAAGTTGATGAAGAAGACGTGGAGGAGCATGACCAAGGCGGAGATGCCATTGGAGAATATCTGTGGATGTGGAAGAGAAGTTGGAAAAAGCAGAAATGTTGTCCAGGAAGTATAGGCCGCCAATCTCAGTCCCAGTAGCAATCGTCCATTGGGAGTCCGGATCCTGAAAAGAGCAAGAAGTAGAAGTAAATATGACGGAATACTGTAATTGCTTGCATAGAGAGGTAACAAATAATAAGTTGCACGAGAACTTGTGCACGTATAGAGTATCCGCCAAGTGAAGAGACGGAGTGACATGAACTATCCCCGTCCCATGGACTGATGATGAAGAGCCGTCAACGAGAATAACCGGGGCAACCGATCATGTGTTTCTAGGAGAGAAAAACACTGGAGATTGCCGGTCAAATGATTTGTAGCACCGGTGTCGATCAGCCATTTTCCTTGAGTAACAACGTGGGCACTACCAAAAGACGTGACCACCGAGGCGAACGGCTTTGAGGAGTATATGAAAGCCATGAAAGGAGGAATAAAAACTGCAGCGGTCACGGTGACAGCACACCAGCGGCAAGAAGGGCCACGACCAAGGTGCAGAGCAAGGCAAAGGGTAAGAAGAGGGAAGCACAAGTCGCACGACTTAACAGGAGGTCACGACGACTAACAAGCAGGAGCGGCTAAAGGAAGAAAGGAGAGAGGCCGCTGAAACAAGGAAGAACCCGCACGAACAGAGAGAAAGTGCAGCGGTTAGGAGAAAGAGATCTGTAGCGGTCACGATGATAGATACCAGCGGCCAGAAAAACCACGACCAAACCGCAGAAGCAAGCAGAGGGAAAGAAGTCGAGTGGCTAGAAATCAGCCCGCGCGAACAGAAGAAAGAGACACCATGTGAGCAGAGAAAAGTCCGCTGGGAGGAAAACAGGTCGCAACAAGAAGAAGGAGAAACAAAGAGGTCGCACACACAAATGACAATGACAAGGAGAGAAGAAGCCGCGCGAACAGGGCGCAAGCAGGCGGAATAAACAAGCCGCGAGGACAGGCCGCGAGAAGAAGAAGCAAGCCGCACGGACAGGTCATGAGGTCAGAGAGGGCGCACAGAATCAGGAGGAGAAAATCGAGTCCTCTGATACCATGTTAAAGTAGCGAACAAACGACCAAAAACAAACCGGAATTTTGAATAATTGAAAGTTTTATTATCCAAAAAGATATCTATTACAAAGGTATGCCCTCCCTTATATAGAATGGAGGAGAGATGAGAGAATACAAATAAGAGATGTGGGACTAAAAATTTACAGGACTAAGCTGACTATACAGAACAAACCGCACAAGCCACGCGGTTAGACAGAAGGGCTAACCACACGGCTACCACCAGAGAGAGAGAGATGCCATGGTAGACCGCTAGACCGTCCGGTCTCCAAGCCGGCTGAGACAAACCGCCAGACCGCGCGTTCTCCAACCCGCCAAGACAGACCGCCAGACTGCCCGGTCACCAACTTCAACACTGAATTAAAGGAGGGGTAGGCACAAACTTGGCTTGCAACGGTTAGCAACTTGCACAAGGTAAACAAGGCTCAAACTAGCTGAATTGATGGCCTACGTCCAGCACACGCTTGACTAACCATGCACCAATACTTCGAGAGTAGCTTGGGACAAGTTCTTAGCCACCGAAAAAGATGATCCTTCCTCCCGACTCGAGCAAAACGAGTCTAGTGACGGCTACACACATCCCTACACTACCGTTCGATTTCACCAGATTCAACATTTTTGAGTAGTACAAACAATATTTACATCTGCAGAAAAAGTATAAATCTACGAGCATAAAGAAAAATTAAATCTATATTATTTCTACACAGAACATGAGTATTCGATTAGGATCACTGCACGAGTTTCACACTACTCTATCCTAAAATCCTAAGCCAGCACAGCTATTTTAAAGTTTACACACAAGCAATGCATTTGACTCGAGTCGCGCGCATGGATAAGATTGCGCTCAAGTGGGTGATTTAGTGTGTGCTATAGTGATTTTGAAATAAATAAATAACAACTGGTATGCTATTAAATGTGTGCTCGTGTAGTGACCACATGCATGCTCTCCCCCAGACTTGAATGTGACAACTCATAAAACTAAACATTCCAAATAATATAAAGAGTTAGGGGTAAGAAGTACCTATGTTCAAAACTAAGTATACCAGTCGTGCTGCGAGGTTGTCTGATAGCGGCTGGTCTGCTGCGCTTCAAAAATTTCCAGCACCTGCGAATTAGAGATCTCACGCAAAACAAGAAAATAGAAATACACATATAAAAAGAAACACATCACACAAAACAGGACCAAGTGGTCCTACTTGGATTGTCTCCCATAAGCCCTTTTCTTTACCGTCCTTAAGGTGGACTGAATACCTATATTAAGCATGATATATAAAAAAAGTACATACATTTTTTTTAAAAAATACTAATCTAGATAACTAATGGGTTTATTGTTTCCTAACAGGACTTATTCAAGGACCATGCACTCTTTTAACTGATGGGCGTATGAAATTTGAAGTGCTCGGGCAGTTGTTCAAGTTCACGTTTTGGTAGCGGGTACCGAAATGGCGACAGAATGAATACCCACATACCTGTGTAGTTATACCTATCTTGAACATGATGCATGGGTAGAATAAATGTTGTGAAGCTCGACGAATCTGACTCCACCTGCACCGGATCTCCATCAATGCTAGGCTGCATTACAGGCCCTTGTGCTAAGTCGACTGGTTCCAAGATGTGGTCCTCAATCTTGGGGATGATCCCGGTGTCATCTCCCATCGGCGGAATTGTGGGTGGATCTGCGCAGCTTTCTAGGCTGGTGCAAGTATGTGCTAGAGCTGCATCCGTCTTGTCTGCACATTGGACTTCCTTACATGGGACTGAGACAGCAAACTCGGCCATGCAGATGTCCTCCTCGACTAGATCTGGCATAATGCTACAAACACCAGCTTCTTCCTGTGAATCAACCTCCACAACGATGTCAGATGCAAAAAGAATGCTTTGCAAAGTAGAGGATAGAGGAGCAGTGCCCGCAAAAAATCAAGCACAAGCTCCTCACAACTAACAAACTCCATACAAGATGATATATGTACTTTAGGAGTAAAAACATCTGTGTCAGGGTTTAGATCAACACATGCATTTGTGCAAATACTAGTATTTCTCCCTTCAAAATCTGAAGGTGTCACTAGTACGTACCCAGATACAGAAGGGGTGCTGCAAGTTGTCGGAGTGGAGACAATCCGAACATCCGGTTCATCATCCTCCTCCAACTGTGCCAAGTAAGCAGCACACTCCTTCAAAGAGTGATCCCAACTCCGACAAAATAAACACTACTTAGCCGGCTTTGTCTGTCCAACGGGTAATGAAACCGAAAGAAAGTAATGCGACAATAGAAGCGCGGATGAGTAGCTAACTAGCTTATGTCTATCATATTGAGTACTAGATGAGGTTGGTGCTCCATATGTAGATAATTGACTGTCTTGACTACCATGCTCCTTAGGACATGTATCACTTGCATAAGAGATATCTCCACACCAGCGACAACAAATATTAAAACTAGCCCACATTGTAGAGATCACCAATTTCCAAGATTAAACTACCTTGCATAGATTCTCAATAAAAATCTAACAATTCCAATCGACATAAAAAGAAAAAATAGACTGCGATAAAACAAACTCGAAATAAGCAACTCTGTCGTAACTTTCATAACACAACACAAATCAACAATACGTCTACATTCCACGACAACGGCGCCAAAACTTGATGTGTCGGCAAGTGCACCGGTCGCTATCAAGCAATAATTTTGGGAATAGCATCCCCGAATTTCGATCTTGAGGGAATGCAGGTTGGGTATCGTGATAGCGTCTTAGAAAGATCGTTACTAAGAGTTAAACGAAACAACAAATGAGGTTGGTTTTTGATTTCTAATGCTAACAAAACAAAAAGAGAACTAATGCGGGTCGTAAGCACCGCTTTGCTTGGTGGATGGAACTAGTGTAGGCCGTTATGTTGTGCTTCGTGAAGCGAATTGACAGAGAGGAAGCAGATGGAATGAACTGCAACGACTCTATCCTTTCATATAGTATATAATAGAAGGTCCGGTCGGGGCCCCACATCATATACCACAAAACAGACGGCGAGGTCACAGAGTGATACCAGAGTTGCGCATCCTAACTCAGAGCATTCTAGCGGAAGCTTATACCACGAAACTGAACTCCAAACATGAATGTACACCATAACAATATCCACATTGATATATAAAAACAGGAATGTACCAAATACAAAGTCAGTTGGCCTTATGGCCTTACAAGACCGTTTACAACAGTGGCTCCCAAATATTGGCGCACAGGCCGGCCACATATAAACAAAACACATCATTTTAAACTTTAGCCTTCAAGGGCTAGCGACAGCAGCAGCAACAGCAGCAGGGACTTTAGCCTTTATGCGTCCCACTTGGTTCTCCAACACCTACACAGGAACAGCCCACCCAACGGTGGCAAACAAAGCAATGGTCAGCATTCAGCTGACCAAATTATAACGACCCTACCCCTTTTCCAGGGCAGTGGTATTTCTTCCCTGGAGGCATAACATTTCACAGACAGATATATATATTCATACAATGTGCTCTCACGCACATCCATTCCATCACAACCGTCAATCACGCGGCCCGACGATCCGTGCACTCAGGGAACATTCTTAGTGTACCGGCGAACCAGGGTCCCACCATTGTATCAGGGTCGCAACCCAACGGTAAAATTGAGCATTTTGCTCCATGGCGTGCAGCCGGAGACTTCAGTCTTAATGACCAGGGATTGGCCCGTAGCCCCACATTGTGTCATGGCGCACAGGCCTAAGACTCTTGCTATGCGCTCCAAAACACCACACTTTCAGGTCTCACGTCGGACGGACATAACGCAAGTCGGATCAGCCACCCACCGTTGCTCAAGTCGCCTTGCCATCACCGAGTACAGCGTACCGCAGCTACATAAAAGGCGCAGGTCAGTTTCACCTTACCTGTTTCCTTTAGATGAGCTTATCAGCTCACACATAACTAGCCCATTCTCACGGAACTGGCTTCACATTCATCGGTTACCTAGGAACCACGCCTCGCGTTAGCGACAGAACTCAATTTCCATCCCTAGGCTTAACCGTATAGTCATCGCATTCACTTGAGGGTATTTTCCTGGGCTGCCAAGCCAGTACTTCCTGCTACTCCCCTTCACAGGTATAACCCACCAAGCATTACAAGCATCAAGGGTATTTCCTGGACTTCTCATCCAATACTTCCTGCTACTGCCCTTCACAGGTATAACCCAATCAACACAAGTATTATACGGGTATTTCTTGGACTACCACTCCAGTACTTCCTGCTACTTCCCTTCACAGGTCAACACGTCGACTCCTAAAACTACACGTTTCATCGCGGAGTCTTCTACGATGCATATATGCAACATCACCAATCCAGACCAACCTGTCCAGATGGACTTCACACAACATGCCTATTCCGTACTCCATTTCCGGATCTATATGTCAAATGATTGGGGATTTCATGAATCAACCCAAGAGACTCTCGTCACAAACCACCTTCTGGTGGGGGAATCAGATGCACATGCCAAAAAGGAAGCCTTCACATGGCTAGGAAGAAAAGTCGTTACCCTTGAAGAACCCTTCGGAGCCATGGATTCCTAGTTGGCTGGAAAGCACGACAGCGGCTTCGCCTTCCCAACGCTAGCCTCGGATTGTGAACAGGAACTCTGCAGCTCCACCGATGGCCAGCTCCTCCTCCTCCTCCTCCTTCTTCTTCCTCTCTTTCTCTCTAGGCTTGTAGAAAGATGAAGGCCAAAACAAATGAGCTTTTCCTTCTCATTTTCCGGCCTTAAGAAAGCAGGGAGGGACCTCAGCCATTGGATCCCAGCTGAGAAAATGGACGTGCACGATTTTGCCACAAAAGGATATTTTTTGCCTGACACGGCCTGTGACACGCCCGTGTCACAAGCCGTGTACCTTAAGCGGTACACAACCGACTCATCCAGTTCAGTACACGCCCAATTGACACGCTCGTGTCACTTGACACGCCTTCAGACATGCCCGTGTCTTTGGCCGTGTACATCATGATGTACAAAACCAACTTCAACCCGAGCGGGACATGACCAGTGACACGCCCGTGTCACAGGCCGTGTACCCTAAGACACACCCATGTCGTGCCCGTGTTCACCAGGCCTCAATGCCTTGGCCACATCTAGAAAAATATACGGCCTGTAACACACCCGTATCATAGGCCGTGTGCCCATACACAGCACCAGACACGCCCCAGCTCTACTTCGTCAAGCGGAGTTCGTCGAGCTGAGGAGGACACGACCCCTGACACGCCCGTGTCCCAGGCCGTGTCACCTAACTTTTCCCAATCCTGGGATTTGGGGTGTTACAACCCTCCCCTCCTTACAAAAATTTCGTCCCCGAAACTTGCATAAAGTAAGGAACTCAATAGATGAGGTTTTATTCCACAATCGTGTAATACAACATGATACGCACTGCATAACAGTTACACAAAGAGCTCGGGAAATTCAGTTTGCATGGTCTGCTCTCTCTCTCATGTTAGCTCTTCACGGCCGCAATTGTCCCACCGGACTTTGACCATCCCGATCGTCTTGTTCTGCAACTGTTTATCGACACGATCCTCGATCCGAATGAGTCTAACCTTCATCGTTAGCCCATACTCCACCAGCACACGATCAGTCTCGATCACTTGAGTTGGATCTTTGACGGCTTTCCGAAGCACCGAGATGTGAAACACATCATGTAATCCACCCAAGTCTGCCAAAAGAGCTAGCCGAAATGCAGCTTCCCCAACTCGCTTTACCACTTCAAGCAGACCAAGATACCTCAGGCTCAACTTTTTCAGTCGTCGAATCTTGGACACACCTTTGAAGGGTTTGACCTTCAAGTACACCCAATCGCCAACCACGAACTCCACATTCTGGTGCTTGGCGTTGTAGTATTTCGTTTAACGATCCTGGGCTATCAGTAGCCTTTCCCGAATAGTGCATATTGTCAAGTTCACTTCCTCGACTTCGTTACACCTATACACTTTGGCTTCGCTAGCTTCTGCCCAAGCTAACGGTGTACGGCACTTCCGACCATACATGGCTTCAAACGGTGCCATACCGATGCTCGCTTGGTAGCTGTTGTTGTAGGAAAACTCCACCAGATAGTGATGATCTTCTCATCTCTTCCTAAAATTCAGGGCGCACATGCGGAGCATATCCTCCATAGTTATGTTAGTTCACTCAGTTTGGCCATCCGTTTGGGGATGAAAGGACGTACTGAACGTCAATTTCGTGCCCAACAACTGATGGACCAGCCTCCACTCATTCGAAGTAAAGTGCCCATCTCGATCGTTCACGATGCTACGCGGAACACCATGTAGCCGTACAATCTGCTCCACATAGAACTTTGCCAAACTTTCCACTGAATCGTCCCGTTTATTTGGAAGGAAGTGCACCACTTTTGTCAGCCAGTCTACAATCACCCAGATTGCATCATTCCCGCACTGCGATCTCGGTAACCCGTGCACGAAATCCATAGAAATATCATCGAACTTCCATTCCAGAATCGGTAACGGCTTCAAGAAACCGTCAGGCTTCTGGCATTCCGCCTTCACCAAAGCGCAAGTTTGGCATTTGGCCACATAATGAGCGACATCTTTCTTTAGTCCTGGCCACCAGAACAGCTTGTTCATGTCTCTGAACATCTTCGTGCTCCCAGGGTGAATTGAGTACTTTGTATAGTGAGCTTCGTACATCAATTCTTTTCGCAATTTACCCATACTCGGGACGCACAATCGGCCCTCTTTCCGAAAAAGGTAGTCATTCCAGGAGAATTTGCCTTCTGGTCGTCCTTTGCGTAGCGTTGAAGACTCTCATCCAGCTCCGTTGCTCGTCGAATCCTGTCTGCAAGGTCATATTGCACCTCCGTCCAGTTCAAACATGTATCGACTGTAGAATTATTGGCAACACAAGAAATCTCTAACGCTTCCAGGTCCTGGATTAGACGTTCATCGTGCCTCTGCAACCAACTTGCCCTTGCCGGAGCCCCCCGACTCAAGGCATCAGCGACCACATTTCCCTTCCCGGGAGTATAATGAATCACGAAGGTGCAGTCCCCAAGGAACTTCAGCCACCTTCGTTGTCGCATATTCAGGTCCTTCTGCTCCAATAAATACTTTAGGCTCTTGTGGTCTGTATAGAATTCCACTTTTACGCCATACAGATAATGTCTCCATAACTTCAGTGAAAAGATCATTGCCGCCAACTCTAAGTCGTCGACGAGATAATTTCACTCGTGCACCTTCAACTGGCGTGAGCCATAGGCAATCACTTTCCCATTTTGCAGATGAACGCAGCCTAAGCCGCTCCCTGAAGCATCACTGTAGATCTCGAACCCGTCAGTACCACATGACGACGTCAACACAGGCGCCGTGGTCAACCGACTCTTCAGCTCTTCAAAAGCTCGTGCGCACTCTGACGTCCAAACGAACTTATGATCCTTTCTCGTCAGTGTGGTCAGAGGCAAAGCAATCCGCGAGAAGTTTTCAACAAACCGTCTATAGTAGCCCCCCAGCCCAAAGAAGCTCCTGACTTCGGCCACCGAAGACAACACCGACCACTCCTATATGACCCTTATCTTCGACGGATCCACTGTGATGCCCTCTCCACTTACCACATGGCCAAGAAAGGCCACCGACGATAGCCAAAACTCGCACTTCGAGAACTTGGCATAGAGCTTATTCTTCCTCAACGTTTGCAACACAAACCGCAAGTGGTTTTCGTGATCGGCTTCCGATTGCGAATACACCATGATATCATCAATGAACACAATCACGAATACGTCTAGGTACTCTCGGAACGTTCGGTACATCAGGTCCATAAACACTGATGGTGCATTGCACAACCCAAACGACATTACCACGAACTCATAATGTGTTGGAACACCCTATTACTGATTTAGGTCAGGATCATTGTCTCTAGGAAACCAATGTTTGACCTCCTGTATAGCTCAAAAGGTCAATTAGAAATGAGTCTAAGGGTTAGAAGTCTAAGTTTGGAAGCTGCTCTCAAGACCAGGACTTTTTCAGTTTGAGACTAAGTCATATCGTCGAGCTCAGCACGACGATTCGTCGAACTCCGATCGACGATCGTCTAGCTCAACTTCGACAGATCGTCGAACTCCCTTTGACGATCGCTGAGCTCAACTTCATCAAATCGTCGAACTCCATTCGACGATCTGCGAGCTCAGTTCGACGATTTTGACTCAGTATTGGATCTCTATCTCAGAGCTCAGTTCGACGATCTTTGAGCTCAGATCGACGATATTTTGTTGCAGTATAAATCCATATCACTGAGCTCAGTTCGACGATAGCAGAGCTCAGTTCGACGTTTTCAGATAACTTTAAGGATTTTTCAATATTCAAATTTAGATCAGTTAAGGAGTTATTCTGCAATTAATTCAGAAGATTTTCTAGCCGTTTTCATTTATTTCTGGACCAAGTTTCAAGGGATTTTTCAGGAATATTTCTATGGACTTTCCTCCAAAAGACATTCTGCAATTAAGGATCCATTTAATGCAGGCCAATGACTATTCTTGACAGAGGATGTTTTTCTATTCAGTACCAGAGAATAAAAGACAAGAATTTTTGAATCTCTTACACACTCAGACAGACATCAGTAATCTTTAGAGCAAGAATAAAATATTCTGTCTCAAAGAATTCTCAAGAACACACATCCAAGGAGATCAACTTTTTTGAAATCCTCTGATCTCTCTTGTCTCAAGTGTTCAAGGCCAACATCTTTCAGGACTCCAGACACCTAACATTTTAGTTGTTGCTGAAATCATCTCTTGCTGGAGCTCAACTTCTGAAGGCCTATCACCCTACAACAAAGCTTCTTTTCCTGAACATCTCAAGGACTCAGGGGGAGCTTTGACAACATCAAATCCACTTAGTCTTCTCAGCTGTTTGAGAAAGAGAAGACTTCCATCACTCTCTCACCCCCATCTCTGTAAAGGGTTTCTCAAACTCCCTTCAAAAGTTTGAACTTGGTTTTTGAGCACCTTGTCAAAAGCTCATTGGTGGCAAGACACCTGATCAAAAAAATCTGATTTGGTTTTTGAGCACCTTATCAAAAGCTCATTGGTGCCCAGGACACCTGATCAACTCATCCTGCAGTGGATTTCTACCTAGGGTGGTAGAAGAGTGGATGTACCCAAGTTTAGGGGAACCACTATATTTCCTTGTGTCATCTGGCTTGCTTGTCTTTATTTTTGTTTCTGGTTGTGATTGTTCTGTGATTAGCTTATGATTAGTTTAGTTCTGTGATTAGATTTATTAATTGCTTCCCTGCTCACCCACATTACAACAATTATTGTAAAAAGTTTTCAAGCACCATATACTCTATTCACCCCCCTATAGAGTATATCAGATCTAGCTGCACTTTCAATTGGTATCAGAGGCAGGTTGGTTAAACATACCACACCTTGGTGTTTGCACAGGCTAACACCTGAACCCAAAGATTCCTAGTTAGATCTGCTTTCTTTTGAGTTTATTATTAGGTTTTGCTTTCACAAATCATGACCCAAAACAAAGATTATGATAGGACCAGACCTCCAGTGTGCAATCTATCCAAATTTGCACTTTGGAAAGCAAGGATCAGATTATACATGAATTCTATTGACGAGGATATTTTTAAATCTGTTTGGACAGTGTGTCCAAGACCTCCAGAGAACTCAAGTACAAATGCTGTTCCACCTCCATCAGGAACAAATGCTGACATCAAGAAATGGAAGGTAGCTGATGCCAAGGCTATGAACATCTTAGCCCAGACAATGTCTGATGACATATTTCAAAAGGTGGCTGAATGCAATTCAGGAAAGGAAATTTGGGACAAACTCTCTGAAATAGTCTCAGGCTCAGCTGATGAGAGAAAGGATAGGAGATCCCACCTCATATCTCAATATGAGAATTTCAAGAAGGGAGAAACTGAGTTAGTGGGAGATATGTACAACAGGCTCAGTCTAATAGTCAGTGAACTCAGGACATTGGATAAAGAAATCTCACTAACTGAACTCAATGACAAAATTCTAATGTGCTTCCCTATCACTTGGGATTCAAGAATCTGGCCAATCAAGGATGCCAGAAGTTTGAATGAGATCACCACTGAAGCTCTATTGGGCAAGCTCAAATCTTATGAGCTACTCATCAAGAATAGAGAAGAAGAACAGAAGGCTGCCTCACCAGCCACAAGAAAAGAGAAAATAATTGCCTTCAAGGCAACTAAAGATCTGCCTGAAGACAAAGTCACAGGCAATGATGAACTGCTCAGTCTGTTGGCCAAGAGATTTTACAAGATGTCCAGAAAGGACTTCAGAAGGAAATCATACAAGGAGCATGATAAGCCAAGGTATGACAAGTCAATTAATAATAAAGAAATTGTTTGCTTTGGTTGCAGGAAACCAGGGCACATAGTTCCTGACTGTCCAGAAAACAAAAACAAGGACAGAAGGGACAAGAAAGAAAGAAGAAAGGAGAAAGACTCCAAGAGGAATGGCAATGGCAAACCCTCATCAAGCAAAAACAAACACACAAGAAAGGGGTTTGTTGCTGAATCCTGGAGTGAGACTGAAGAGGAGTCAGAAGCATCATCCAGCTACAGTGATGATGAAGATGATGCAGAAGAAAAAGAGTTCTGCATGATGGCAATCAATGCCTCACAACACAATTCAGAAGAAGAAGAGTCAGAGTCAGATTCAGAGACTCAGCCTGAAGAAGATCAGGTAATTAGTTCATTTGATTTTAATTCAGAGGACTTTAAATCTGAATTCAAAGCATTATGTTTAGACCTGCTAAAATCTGAGAAAAAAATCATCTCTCTCAGAAATCATTTATCTGAACATAATACTTTAAAGTCAGAAAACCTCAGACTCTCTCAGGAGTTGGAGTGCTGTAGGGAGCAGATAGCTTCACTGAAAAGTGAGCTATCTGAGGCCAAAAAGCTTGAAGAATCCCTTAATGGGAGAAGCATCAGGCTGATGGACATCACAAGCACAGTGAACTCCAGACTTAATAGTACACTGGGCTTGGGTGTTTCATCCAGCCAACCCATAGTTCTAACAACTCCAATCAAATTCATTTCTGATATAGGAAAGGGAGTTGTAGAGGTAGCTAGGAAAAATTCTGATCTGCCTAAGAAAACAAAGTCCCAGCAGAAATCGTCGAACGGAGATCGACGATCGCCGAACGCAGATCGACGATCGCAGGCAAAATCGTCGAACTCAGCTCAACGATCTCAAGTTCCTAAACTCTGCCATAGTCGACCGTCGAACGGAGCTCAACGATCTGACCTAAGATCGTCGAACGCAGATCGACGATCGTCGAACAGAGGTCAGAGCTCTGGAAAGTCCTTCAAGGGCAAATCAAAATCCAATCCTAAGGGTCCTTCATCCCAAATCTTTAACCCTTATACTGAATGAATTATACCTCCAAGGAGATATCATCCTGAAGGATATAAGAGTCAACCTGGGATGTCTTTGATTTCAGAGTTTAAAGGTTATCAACCTAGGCCCAAGGTAAACTGGGTCAAAAACAAATGAATTATCTTATGTGGAGGTGAAGACCTATCCAACATCTAACCAGCAATGGTACCTGGATAGTGGGTGCTCTAAGCACATGACAGGAAACAAGGACAACCTCACATCCTTTAGATCCAAGCTTGGACCCAAAGTTATCTTTGGTGATTCAAACTTTGGACAGACTAAAGGATATGGTGCAGTCCAGATTGGATCAGTAACATTTAAGAAGGTAGCTTATGTGGGAGGACTGAAGCACAACTTAATAAGCATCAGTCAGCTGTGTGATGAAGGCTAGCAGGTGACCTTCAGCAAAGCTTTATGCAAAATCAAGTCAGAGGACAACACAACTGTGTTGACAGGTAAAAGGAAAGGTAACATCTATCTAGTAGATTTTCTTTCAACAGATGTTGATATTTGGCTGTTCAATTCTGTTTGTAGACCAAATATTTTATGACATAAAAGACTAGGACACCTAAACCTTAGAACTATTGCTAGGCTATCCAAGGATAACCTTGTTAGAGGACTACCTTCTGGCCCCTACAAGAAGGAAGGACTCTGCAGGGCTTGTCAATTAGGCAAGCAAACTAAAAATAGCTTTAAGTCACTTAATAAGAGTGATTCACCTAGATATTGTATCTGTTACACATGGATCTTTTTGGACCAATCACAGTACAAAGCATAGGAGGGAAATCTTACACTTTAGTAGTTGTAGATGACTTCTCTAGATTCACTTGGGTGTTCTTTCTAAGGAAGAAGTCTGATAACTTTAAGTGTCTGACAGAGTTTCTCAAATGCATACAGATTGAGTTCAATACTCACATTTCCCTGATCAGAAGTGATCATGAGACAGAGTTTGATTCTCTTCTAATGCAAGAGTTCTGTCAGAGTGAAGGGATCAGACATACTTTCTCAGCTCCTAGAACTCCTCAACAAAATGGGGTAGCTGAAAGAAAAAATAGAACCCTTATTGAATCTGCCACTACATTGTTGTCAGATGCTCATCTTCCTCTATCCTTTTGGGCAGAGGCAGTGAACACCTCCAACTATGTGCTGAATAGAAGTTTGATACATAAACTAAAGGGAAAGACTCCCTATGAATTACTCAAAGGAAAGAAACCTAAAGTTGATTATTTTAGAGTTTTTGGTTGTATTTGCTACATACATAATAATGACAAGAAATATTTAGCAAAATTTCAAGCTAAAGCTGATGAAGGAGTGTTTTTGGGATACTACATGATCAGCAAGGCTTATAGGGTTTATAATAAATCATCTCTAAAAATTGAGGAATCTGTTCACATATCATTTGATGAATCTAACATGTCTTTCAAGGAGAAGACCCCTTCTACCATAGAACCTTTGCAGAAACATTCTCTAGTTGAAGACTTGAACAAGTTACAGGTTACTCAAAATGATGAAAACAGTGACGATGAAGAAAGTATTCAACATATTGAGGAACAACTTGAAGAGCTAGTTGTTGTACCACAAGAGGAAACAACAACACAGGTTGGTGAACAATCAACACCCCCTGTTGATTTAGTAACATCAAGAGACCATCCAATTTCCCAAATAATTGGAGACATCTCAGCTGGTGTGCAAACCAGAAATCAGGTCAACCAAAACATGTTGCACACCTGCTTCCTATCTCAAATTGAACCTCAGTCCATTCAAGATGCAGAGCAAGATCCACACTGGATCATTGCAATGCAAGAAGTGTTGCATCAATTTAAAAGAAACAAAGTATGAGAACTAGTGCCAAAGCCTAAGGATCACTCCATTGTTGGAACAAAGTGGGTATTCAGAAACAAACTGGATGATCAAGGAGTAATTGTAAGGAACAAGGCAAGGCTAGTTGCTCAGGGATATTCTCAAGAAGAAGGAATAGACTACGATCAGACTTTTGCACCAGTTGTAAGATTGGAAGCTATCAGAATCTTTTTAGCTTATGCAGCACATAAAAGCTTCAAGGTATATCAGATGGATGTCAAAAGTGCATTTCTAAATGGAGACATCAAAGAGGAAGTATATGTCAGACAACCTCTAGGTTTTATCTCTCCAATTTATCCTGATTATGTTTTTAGATTGAACAAAGCACTATATGGTCTCAAGCAAGCTCCTAGAGCATGGTATGAGACCCTAGCATGCTTTCTTTTTGAAAATGGATTTTTGAGGGTAGAGTAGACCAAACTCTTTTCATTAGAACTCATAAGTCCCATACCCTACTAGTGCAATTTTATGTAGATGATATTATTTTTGGTTCTAATGACTCCAAATTGTGCAGAAAGTTTTCCAACCTAATGCATTCTAAATTTGAAATGAGTAGCATGGGTGAGCTATCCTTCTTCCTAGGATTGCAAGTCAAACAGCATGCTGAAGGCATCTTCATTTCTCAAACCAAGTATGCAAATGAATTGGTTAAGAAATTTGGCATGTCTAAAGCATCTTGTATGAAAACACTTATGTCTACTAATGCTGTATTGGATGCTGATGAACATGGGAAACCTGTTGATCAGACAACATATAGAGCAATGATTGGCTTCTTACTGTACCTTACAGCTAGTAGACCAGATATAATGTTTGCTACATGCATATGTGCTAGATTCCAAGTAAGCCCTAGAGAGTCACACCTAACACTAGTAAAGAGGATTCTCAGGTATGTTAAAAGTTGTCCAAATTTAGGTCTCTGGTATCCAAAAGATTCAGCATTTAATTTAACTGGATTTTCTGATGCTGATTATGCTGGATGCAGAATTGACAGGAAAAGCACCAGTGGAACTTGTCAGTTCCTTGGTGACAGACTTGTCTCATGGTTTTGTAAGAAACAAACTTCTGTGTCAACTTCAACTGCTGAAGCTGAATATATGGCTGCAGGCAGTTGTTGTTCACAAATCTTGTGGATTCAAAACCAACTCCTAGACTATGACTACAACTTAGAGAAGTCTAAAATCTTTTGTGATAACACCAGTGCTATTTCTATAGCTCAAAATCCAGTCCTCCATAGTAGGAAAAAACGCATAGAGATTAGACATCATTTCTTAAGGGATAATGTTGAAAAGAATAAAATTGAACTACAATATATCCCAAATGATTTACAAAGGGGAGATATTTTCACCAAGCCCTTGGATGAAAAGAAACACACCTTCTTCCTAAATTAGTTAGTAATGTTAGATGGAGGAAGTCTTAAATAATATCCAAGATTTTAAAAGCTTTAAAATTGACCAAGACTAGGCAAACATCTTGATTTTTCTTAGTGTCTAGAGTTTTTCTGATCTCTGAACTGCGCTCGACGATTTTCCCCCAGATCGTCGAACGGAGATCGACGATTTCCGAAATCGTCGACTTGAGTTCAGCGTTTCTCAGATAGTATGAACTATCTCTTCCGGTCAACGATCGTCGAACGGCGCTCGATGATTTTGTTCTCTGAACGATCGTCGAACCGAGCTCGACGCTCTCCAATATCGTCGAACGGAGATCGACGATGTTGAAGACTCTTCGGATTCCTTTAGAAGCCTCGATCGTCGAACTGCGTTCAACGATCTTTCCATTTCTGCGTCGAACCCTAATATAAAATTCATTTTTCGCTATCGTTCTCCTTTGCGCTTTCGATTTCTCTGCAAAAACTTTCTTTCCCTCCAAACATTTCTGCACTTGGTCGTTTTGTTTGTTGAATCTTTGCAGGTAACTATGGTTGTGTCTGTTGCTGTTCTCGCCGCCATGAAATTTGATGCTGGCTTTGACATAGACATGGAATCCTTCAGCACAACAGACCAGGTTTTTCAGGATATCTTAGAGTTATTCAAAGAGCAGAAACTGGCAGCAATCATGACTGCAAGGATTAAGCTTGCTTCTGATGAGATTAAGGAATGGGTCTACACTGCCCACAATCAGGACGACACCACCATTGTTGGATCAATCTCTGGCACACAGGTACCTTTGACCCCAGCAATTTTAACAGAGGTTTTTGAGTTAAGTACTGGTGGAGATTCTGCTGATTTGTCTGGAGAAGACTATCCTGACTTGCTTGCCAGAATGGGTCACTCTGAGGCTAACCCTAGCAAGCTATTGAAAAAGAATCTTTCTGTGCAATACAGATTCCTGGCTGATGTAGTTGGGAAAGTCCTACTGGCTAAGCACTCTGCTCATGATACAATTTCCAAGTATCAGCTCTGCCTAATGGGAGCCCTAGTAGACAGGAAGAACCTGAATTGGGGAGAGGTCTTCTTTGACCTCATTAAGAAGAAAATCAACAAAAGTTTTGTAAACTTTGGAAGAATTCTAGGGGTGTTTCTGCAGAATATGTGCCCTGCATTGCTGGTCACCTCTGGAATCCACATCAATGCTTCAAAAAGACTGTCTTGTGCCCTTTTTGGTAAATGGGACAGGCAGATCCTCAAGCCCAGTAGGCCCTCTTCCAGCACTCCTTCAGGCACAAGGACTGTCAGAGTCACTTCCCCACAGGTCTCTGCCCCTGCAGCTGACCTGCCTGCTGATGCCTCTCCTCCTCCTCCTCCAATTCCATCTCCTCCAATTCCATCTCTTCCAATTCCATCTACACTTCAAAATCCATCCACTATCATCATCTCCAGCCCCTCTCCAACATCTATACCATCTTCAATCCCTATTCTACCAACAACAGAAGATCCATTCCATCCCTTATTCTCCTACCCTCAACCAGATGCCACTTCATCACCCTCCATTCCCTCCTTCAACATCATTGATGATTCCTTTATGGATGATTCACCATCCTCTCCTCCTGAGCTACCCTCATCCTCAACATCTTATCAAGATCTTCTGCAAGAAATCATTGACCAACCCACCTTCACACCATCTATCTCCATCCCACTGTCCTCCATATCCACCTTACCCACACCACAGCCATCTCTTCCCCCATTTTCTAGCTCTCCACCACCATCATCAACATCTACACCTCCATCCTCTACCTCTGCTCCAGTCACTACTGAGCAAGTAGACATTCCAGCCCTTGCTGACAGGCTTTATGAATTGCTAGCCTCCAGGCTATCTCTTCTTTTGGAGACCTCCTTGGCTCCATTACTCCTATCAGTGGCAGCTCTCTCTGTCAGGCTCTCCTCTCTATTCC
Source organism: Platanthera guangdongensis (assembly GCA_039583875.1). Classification (NCBI taxonomy): domain Eukaryota; kingdom Viridiplantae; phylum Streptophyta; class Magnoliopsida; order Asparagales; family Orchidaceae; genus Platanthera; species Platanthera guangdongensis. Next base: position 114,436,337 of record CM077156.1, read on the forward strand.
CTCAGGCAGCCCCTTCAGCAGTGTGCCTTGATCCAGCCATGTCTGAATCTAGGCAGGGGGAGATGCCCTATGAAGTGAGTCTGCCTGCTGCTGCTCTTGCTGTTTCAGTGAGCCTGCCTGCTGCTGTTTCTTCAGTTCTTGAAACTGCTACTGCTGCTGCTGATGTGTTTCAAGCTTCAGTTCAACTTCCTGCTGCAGTCTTTGCAATAGACCTCAGGTCTTTGCTCTCAGATTTTGATTCTATATATTTCAGATGTCTGCCAGAGACAGTTGCCATCCAGCCCCCAGAGGATCTGTCCAAGGCCCTTGTGCCTTTCTCTTGCTGTGACCCCAGCATCATCACTTCATTTGTCAACTCAGTGTATGCTGCTGCTATTTCTGCTGAAAGCAGTATGGTTGTTTCTGATGTTGCTGCCCCTCCTGCTGCTGAAAGTTTTGATGATACTTCTATTACTGCTGATGAGCCAACTTCTAAGGAGATCCTTATGACAGAGGCACATGAGTTTGAGCCTTCTGTGTTTTCTGCTGATATTTCTACTGCTGAAAATGCTGCTTCTGTCAGTGAAACTGCTGCTGTCTCAACTGCTGTTGTTACTGCTTCTGCTTCAATTTCAACTGCCACACCTTCTGTATCTGCTGTTGTCACTACTGCTACTGTCTCAACTTCTGCTACTATAACCTCTGCTGCCTCATCTGCTTCAATCCAGCTCAAGAAAGATTTGATGAAGAAAATTGATGCCCTTTATGATGTTCAAAGTTCTGAAAGTGATGAGTTCAGAACAGATTCTGATGATTTTTCTGCTACCATTGCCAGGAAAAGAAAGGCAAAGAGCAAAGCCATGAAGAGAGTACCTCCTGCCAAGGTCAAGGATAACAATGATATACCATACTATATTCTTCATGATTTCCCCATCACTGAGCACTGGATGCAGTACTCAAAGAATCAACTCAAAGCAATGAAAAAGAAAAGGAAATATGAAAAGGGCTCTTCTCAATTCCAACATTCTCATCCTCCTCCTCCACCTCCTCCTGATGCAGGTGCAGGTGGAAGTTCTGCTGCTCAACCCCCTGCTAGAAGTCAAACCCCCTATCAGCCACATGCCAGATCTTATCATAGGGGAAGCCAGTCCAGGAGTTCTCAATCCAGGAGAGGAGGATATAGAGGCAATCAAAGAGAAGTCCAGGTTTACTCTAAAGGATACTCAAGGCAACATCCCTACTCCAGGGAAGGACAAACATCATCTGACACAACCTCTGGTCCTTTTCCTTATAAATTGAAGGAAACTGTTTCATGCAGGCCTTCTCAAGATAACCCTTCTAATAGATATGAGCCACCAGTACCTTTTGAAGACCCTGAGAATAATCCAGCTGCTTGGACTGCAAGGATGAAAGAGCTTGCTGCACTAGACCAGATCAAGAAAGCCAAAGAGCAAGGAAGAGACTCCTCTAACATCTCTACAATGTCTGAACAAACATAGAAAGAGTTGGAAAAATATGGGTCAAGCAAATTTTTTGATTCTGACATGTACATGGAACTGCATCCTGAAGCTGTAGTTCCCAGGCCCAAACAGCAAACCACTTTAGGTGCAGCAGATGATACAAGATCAAAGAAGGAAGCTTTCAACCCCAACAGAGAAATTAAACTGATTAAGAGCAAGGAAAAGAAATGACTATGTAAGGTGACAATCTCTATGATTTCTGATTATTATCTGGGATGATATATATTTCTGTGGTTCTGCTATGTCCAGCTTTTTACTTTTATGTATTGTTGCTTGTATGTTGTTAGTTAATTTTTTTTTTTTAAAAAAACTCTGTAAATAGTAATCCTAACCCAAATAGGGGGAGATTATTGGAACACCATATTACTGATTTGGGTCAGGATCACTATATCTCTAGGAAACCAATGTTTGACCTCCTGTATAGCTCAAAAGGTCAATTAGAACTGAGTCTAAGGGTTAGAAGTCTAAGTTTGGAAGCTGCTCTCAAGACCAAGACTTTTTCAGTTTGAGACTAAGTCATATCGTCGAGCTCAGCACGACGATTCGTCGAACTCCGATCGACGATCGTCTAGCTCAACTTCGACAGATCGTCGAACTCCCTTCGACGATCGCTGAGCTCAACTTCATCAAATCGTCGAACTCCATTCGACGATCTGCGAGCTCAGTTCGACGATTTTGACTCAGTATTGGATCTCTATCTCAGAGCTCAGTTCGACGATCTTTGAGCTCAGATCGACGATATTTTGTTGCAGTATAAATCCATATCGCTGAGCTCAATTCGACGATAACAGAGCTCAGTTCGACGTTTTCAGATAACTTTATGGATTTTTCAAGATTCAAATTCAGATCAGTTAAGGAGTTATTCTGCAATTAATTCAGAAGATTTTCTAGCCGTTTTCATTTATTTCTGGACCAAGTTTCAAGGGATTTTCAAGGAATATTTCTATGGACTTTGCTCCAGAAGACATTCTGCAATTAAGGATGCAATTAATGCAGGCCAACGACTATTCTTGACAGAGGATGTTTTTTTATTCGACACCAGAGAATAAAAGACAATAATTTTTGAATCTCTTACACACTCAGACAGACATCAGTAATCTTTAGAGCAAGAACAAAATATTCTCTGTCTCAAAGAATTCTCAAGAACACACATCCAAGGAGATCAACTTTTCTGAAATCCTCTGATCTCTCTTGTCTCAAGTGTTCAAGGCCAACATCTTTCAGGACTCCAGACACCTAACATTTCAGCTGTTGCTGAAATCATCTCTTGCTGGAGCTCAACTTCTGAAGGCCTATCACCCTACAACAAAGCTTCTTTTCCTGAACATCTCAAGGACTCAGGGGGAGCTTTGACACCATCAAATTCACTTAGTCTTCTTAGCTGTTTGAGAAAGAGAAGACTTCCATCACTCTCTCACCCCCATCTCTGTAAAGGGTTTCTCAAACTCCCTTCAAAATTTTGAACTTGGTTTTTGAGCACCTTGTCAAAAGCTCATTGGTGGCAAGACACCTGATCAAAAAATCTGATTTGGTTTTTGAGCACCTTATCAAAAGCTCATTGGTGCCCAGGACACCTGATCAACTCATCCTGCAGTGGATTCCTACCTAGGGTTGTAGAAGAGTGGATGTACCCAAGTTTAGGGGAACCACTATATTTCCTTGTGTCATCTGGCTTGCTTGTCTTTTTTTGTTTCTGGCTGTGATTGTTCTGTGATTAGCTTATGATTAGTTTAGTTCTGTGATTAGAGTTATTAATTGCTTCCCTGCTCACCCACATTACAACAATTGTTGTAAAAACTTTTCAAGCACTATATACTCTATTCACCCCCTCTAGAGTATATCAGATCTAGCTGCACTTTCATAATGCCTGTAACGTGTCCCAAATGCGGTCTTGGGAATATGTTCTTCCCGTATCCTCAACTGGTAATAAACAGACTTCAAATCCAATTCCGAGTAGACGGTTGATCCCACCAGCTGATCGAACAACTCATGAATTTGTGGAATCAGATACTTGTTCTTCTCGATCAGCTTATTCAGTTCACGGTAGTCAATACATAACCGCAAACCACCGTTTTTCTTTTTCACAAACAGAACAAGCGCGCTCCAAGGTGATATGCTTGGGCGTATATAACCCTGCTCCAGCAACTCTTGCAGTTGGACTTTCAACTCCGTCATTTCCTTTGGCGCAACACGATATGGTGAGCGAGCCATAGGTTTTGCACCTGGCACCAACTCGATCGTGAAGTCAATCTCTCGCTTGGGTGGTAGCCCAGGGAGATCCTTGGGAAACACATCTGCAAATCCCGATACCACCGGAACATTTCTCACACCGGCCTTTGGCTCAACAGCCTGAATCAGTGTGAAGTATAGCTCTGCGCCCTTCCGACAGCCTTAACGACTTGGAGTGCAGACATCAACGTCCCGCCCACTCCTCGTATACCCGTGAACTTCGTCTCCTGCTCGGTATTCTAGCCCAATGTGATCTCTTTGGCGTTACAATCAATCAAGGCATGCTGCTCCGCGAGCAAATCCATACCAAAGATCACGTCGAATTCTGATATCGACAATACAGATGCAGACAGACAGAAATCCCGACTTGCTATATGAACTGCCACATCGCAAGCCCGATCCGCGAGCATCAAACAACCATTCGGCAACACCACCCTGACGTTATCTGCCTTCACACGACTAGGTATCCCAAGTCGAGCTATGAAGTCTTTAAACCGCACCCGTATCAAACAGTGCTCGTGCTAGCGTGTTCTAAATCATCACAAATCCTGTGGCAAACGTGTCACACACAAGCCACATACCAATATGCAACAAAGAAACCATGCAATAAGCAAAGAAATCAATAACTTAACTCGTACCTGTGACGACGTCACTCTGCTTAATGGCCTCCTGCAGGCCAAGGTTGTAGACTCGGGGCTGCGCCTGAGATGCAGAGGACTCCACCACTGCTTTTCCTTTCTCAGCATAGGACACTCCCGCATTCTTTTCTCCCTTCGGCGGAACAACCCGACAGTCACGGGCTATATGCCCACCCATACACAAGTAAACCACGTACGAGTCTCCGGCCTTGAAGTGGCCCCCGACGTTGCTCCCGATGCAACCGAAGAAGGAGCTTGTCCAGCCGACTTGTACCTCTTGCCCCAACTTCTTCTTATAGTATGATTTCCCAGGTCGGGGCACTTTGAACTCCGGCTGTGTCACAGTCAAGGCCATCTTCCCTTGCACCCTCTTCATGTCCTTTTCCAGCGCGCACGGAGTGTCAACCAATGCCTGGAATCCTTGGTTCACTGAACTGGAAAGCAGGAATCGCAACTCGTCCCTCAAGCCTTCATAGAACCAATTCGTTTTCCGCTGCTCATCAGCAAAGATCGAACCCGCATTCTGTCCCAACCTCATGAACTCATGTAGGTACATGTCAACACAGCCCTCTCCTTGCGTCAGCCTTTGGAACTCATTCTCCATGGTAATGCGCTGTGCCGCTGGGAGGTGCTTTGCCAGGAAGAGTAGGGAGAATTCCTCAATCGTCACTTGCGTTAATGGCCTTCCCGCTAAGTGGTGTAGTTCCATCTTATCCCACCATAAACGCGCCTCTCCTTCTAGTAAGAAGGTGGCTAAGGTGACCTTCTGATCATCCTCTGTCCCAATCGCAGTCATTATCCGGTTGACGCACGACAACCAATCCTCAGCCTGCGTAAGAGATCCCACTCCCGAAAACGTAAGTAGGTTAAAGCTCATGAGCTGCTTCAACTGCTTTGTAGCTGCTCGAGGATCCATAGTCGCAACAGGTTCTGGTCTTGCTGCAACCTGTTCGGGCCTCAAGGCCGGCTGCGCCTGCCCAATCGGCTGTGCTTGAAACATGGCAAACAAGGACTCAACAACTAATCGCACAGTTTCCGCAGAAGGCGGAGGTGTAGGCACCTCAGCTGGTGTCGTACTTTCATCAGAACATTGGGGCTCCGATTGCCGAGCACTACTCCGCGTCACATATCGGTGAACAAGACACGCACATTAGCGACCTCACACAAGAAATCACAACAAAATAGGAACGTGCAGGTTCCTCAAACACATGTATTTGCATTCCTAAAGTGGACACTCAAAAGTTCATCAGTGTTAACGCGGTTCGCACGTACACGTGCTCGCCACCCCATAAAAGAATTCGACCACGAATTCGAAAGGGAAGAACCGAGACAGCTGATACCAAAAATGTAACGACTCCATCCGTTCATACAATATATAATAGAAGGTCCGGCCGGGGCCCCACATCATATACCACAAAACAGGCAGCGAGGTCACGGAGTGATACCAGAGTTGCGCATCCTAACTCATAGCATTCTAGCGGAAGCTTATACCACGAAACTGAACTCCAAACATGAATGTCCACCATAACAATATCCACATTGATATATATAAATAGGAATGTACCAAATACAAAGTCAGTTAGCCTTATGACCTTACAAGTCCGTTTACAACAGTGGCTCCTAAACATTGGCGCGCAGGCCGACCACATATAAACAAAACACATCATTTTAAACTTTAGCCTTCAAGGGCTAGTGGCACCAGCAGCAACAGCAGCAGGGACTTTAGCCTTTATGCGTCCCGCTTGATTCTCCAGCACCTGTACAGGGACAATCCACCCAACGATGGCAAACAAGGCAACGGTCAGCATTCAGCTGACCAAATTATAACGACCCTACCCCTTTCTTGGGCAGTGGTATTCCTTCCCTGCAGGCATAGCATTTCAAAGGCAGATATATATATATATTCATACAATGTGCTCTCACACACATCCATTCCATCACAACAGTCAGCCACGCGGCCCGACGATCCGTGCACTCAGGGCACATTCTTGGTGTACCGGCGAACCAGGGTCCCACCACCGTATCAGGGTCGCAACCCAACGGTAAAATTGAGCATTTTGCTCCATGGCGTGCAGCCGGAGACTTCAGTCTTAATGACTCGGGATTGGTCCGTAGCCCCCCATTGTGTCATATCACGCAGGCCTAAGACTCTTGTTATGCGCTCCAACAGACCGCACTTTCAGGTCTCACGTCGGACGGACATAACGCAGGTCAGATCAGCAAACCCCCGTTGCTCAAGTCGCCTTGCCATCACCGAGTACGGCATACTCGCGGCTACATAAAAGGCGTTGGTCGGTTTCACCTTACCTGTTTCCTTTAGGTGAGCTTATCAGCTCACACATAACCAACCCATTCTCACGGAACTGGCTTCACATTCATCGGTTACCTAGGAGCCATGCCTCGCATTAGCGACAGAACTCAATTTCCATCCCTAGGCTTAACCGTATAGTCATCGCATTCACTTGAGGGTATTTTCCTTGGCTGCCAAGCCAGTACTTCTTGCTACTCCCCTTCACAGGTATAACCCACCAAGCATTACAAGCATCAAGGGTATTTCCTGGACTTCCCATCCAGTAATTCCTGCTACTGTCCTTCACAGGTATAACCCAATCAGCACAAGCATTATACGGGTATTTCCTGGACTACCACTTCAGTACTTCCTACTACTGCCCTTCACAGGTCAACCCGTCGACTCCCAAAACTACGCATTTCATCGCGGAGTCTTCTCCGGTGCGTATATGCAACATCACCAATCTAGGCCAACCTGTCCAGATGGGCTTCACACAACATGTCTATTCTGTACTCCATTTCCGGATCTATATTTCAAATCATTGGGGATTCCATGAATCAACCCAAGAGACTCCCGTCACAAACCACCCTCTGGTGGGGGAATCAGATGGACATGCCAAAAAGGAAGCTTTCACATGACTAAGAAGAAAAGTCGTTACCCTTGAAGAACACTTCAGAGCCATGAATTTCTAGTTGGCTGGAAAGCACCGCAGCGGCTTCTCCTTCCCAACGCTAGCCTCGGATTGTGAACAGGAACTCCGCAGCTCCACCGGTGGCCAGCTCCTCTTCCTCCTCCTCCTTCTTCCTCTCTCTAGGCTTGTAGAAAGATGAAGGCCAAAACAAATGAGCTTTTCATCCTCATTTTCCGGCCTTAATAAAGCAGGGAGGGACCTCAGCCATTGGATCCCGGATGAGAAAATGGACAGCCACGATTTTGCCACAAAAGGCTATTTTTTTTTGCCTGACACGGCATGTGACACGCCCGTGTCACAGGCCCTGTACCTTAAGCGGTACACAACCGACTCATCCAGTCCAGTACATGCCCAATTGACACGCCCGTGTCACGGGCCGTGTCACCTGACACGCATTCAGATACGCCCGTGTTTGTGGCCGTGTACATCAGGCTGTACAAAACCAACTTCAGACACGGCCAGTGACACGCCCGTGTCACAGGCCGTGTACCCTAAAACACACCAGTGTCGTTCCCGTGTTCACCAGGCCTCAATGCCTTGGCCACATCCAGAAAAGGACACAACCTATGACACGCCTGTATCACGGGCCGTGTGACCATACACGACACCAGACACGCACCAGCTCTACTTCGTCAAGCTGAGTTCATCAAGCAGAGGAGGACACGGCCCCTAACACGCCCGTGTCCCAGACCATGTCACACAATTTTTCCCAATCCTGGGATTTGGGGTGTTACATGAACACACGTACAGAGAGTGAGGGTCGCAATCACCTCTTTAACTACCAGCACTAGTCTTTGCTAGAGTGGTTCTAGTGCGCGAGTGGAGTGGATGTGAATGGAGGCAAGTGCATCACAGCTAACAAAGAATATGTAACTATCCCAAGTAAACTTCATTCATAGACAAATAACAGTACGTTCAGGTTCATTATAAGCTTAAGAATACACTTCACTATGCGAAGAGGTAGAATAAACCGATAGGGGGAAAGCCTAGCTGTGGTTCTTGGCCGGAATGGTGGGTTGTCAGTCCACTTCTCGGCTCAGATCGTCGGTTGCGTCCGGAGGTAAGTGGGTTGTCAATCCACTTATCTTCCTCCATCTTCTTCCCTTTCCTTCAATCTTTTCTCCATTTTTTTCCCAAATGAGTAGTACCGAATGATCTCTGTTGCACACTGATGGTGGCCGGAAACTCTCTGAAGGGTTGAAGATGGCTTCGGATCGCAGGAGAAAGCTTCCCAGAGGGTGAAGATGGGTGGGGGACCTTTGGGGGTGAAAACGGCGCTTCGCGCGCAGCAGCGGGGAGGAAAATGAAAATCGTTGCCCTAATTCGCGGAGTACGGGTTTAAATACGACAGCAAAAAATCAGAGTGCATGATCAGTGGCGCACGACCAGAGGTCGTGCGCACTAGATCCCATGATCGTGCGATTAGCAATGACAGAACTCCAAAAAAATGGAATAAACGCGCATGAGCAGTGGCGCAAGACCAGAGGTCGTGCACACTTTGTCCAATGATCGTGTGATTGCCCCAGACAGAACTTGGAAAAATGGAGAATAGTGCGCACAATCAGTGGCTCACAACCAGTGATCGTGCGTTATAAATTCAATGATCGTGTGCAGTATTCCTGTACCGTTTGGTGTTCGATGAACACACCGCGCACGACCAGCGATCGTGCACTAAGGAGTCCACTGACCATGCGCGTGTAAAAACGCACGATTAGTGGCCCTTCGGCGAAAAACATTCACAAACAATCCTGAAACACACACACGACTTTTGTACCTACAGCAAAAACAAAAGAGCCACCGAAATGGGCATTCCACATTCTCCAGACACAGAAAAACACCAAGTAGGGCAAAAGTATAATAACTACGGAATCACACTGAAAATGGATCAAAAGTGCACTTAACATGGAATGAACATAATAACAAATATGAATAATTATGGCTCTAAAGTGTGGTGCATCAACGAGAAAACTAGCCCAGATGAGTCCAAAAATATGTATATAACTTGGACGCATCAGTACTGTCGCGAAGGGCCGTAGAGGAGGAGCCCCGTGTCTGACACTCGTATATATAAGTATGTGTGTGTGTGTGTGTGTGTGTGTGTGTGTGTGTGTGTGTGTGTGCATACACATATATGTATACATACAATATATATACGTACATATATATGTGTACATGCATATATATGTGTACATGCATATATATGTGTACATGCATATATATGTGTACATGCATACATATATATGTATACGTGCAGATAGATGCGTACGTACACATAGACATAGATGTGTGTGTATATATAGATATATATATATATATATATATATATATATATATATATATATATATATATATATATATATACTATTTTAAAAGAATTATCAGTCTACCAATAAAAATGAGTTCAAAAATAGGCTAACTATATTGGTCATCTGAAAGTCCACCTAGTGTCAGCTATGTGCACCTAGGGGGGGGAATAGGTGACGTGGTTTTTTTGCGGAATTTACGGATGTACCTGCACAATAAAAACAACAAGCACAGCACACAGAATACACAGCAAATTTATAGTGGTTCCCCGACTTGGGTACATCCACTTTCCCCCTTCGACCTATCTCCCCAACAAGGGACGACTCGGTCACTTCTCCAACGGGATTGAAATCCAATCCCTTCACTAACGGAAGGAGCCCTTCCACACGTGAGAGTCAACACTCCCACAAAACGGGTTGCACCCAACCCTTACAACACGGAACAAAAGTTCCCTTACAACGAAATTAAATGTAGAGTGTACACGTGATACAAACTTCTTTTGGAGACTACGGTGTTCCTCTTTGTTCGACGACGTGTTCTTGAAGTCGATGAAGAGTCTACGACCTTGGTCTCACTTGGAGAGGATCTCCCCGGAACCGGTGGCGGTACACGAGCGGCGGCTAGCTTCGGGATCGGCGGCTACGATGAAGAGCGGCTGCTGAACATGGAGATCCAAACTTCGTAGCAAAGCAAACTAGGTCTGCCAACGGTCACTCTAGGATCGGTCGTCTCGATCGATTTGGACGGGGAAGTTTTTCCCGGTCAACAAATCGAGAGACAAGAGATCTCTGGATAGACACGTGAGACCCAAGCTTTGCTAAGCTTCTGTCGCTGGAGATCACGAAGAAGAACGATCAGCGGCGGCGACGTACTTGCCCGAGCGCGACGGCGGCGGAGGAGAGGAGTCGCGGATCTAGGGTTTGGTTGCGGCTCGGTTTCTTTTTCTTTTCTCCGTGATTTTACTGTTCAAAATACCCATGTATTTATACCCTGTAGATACAACAAATTTGACCGTTGTGGGACCCACAAAAGAAATCCCCAAATTCCGGTTCAAATTAGTCCAGAAGCAGAATCCGGTCCAGCAGCATCCTGAGAAAACGCCAAGTGAAAATCGGCGAGAATCGCAGACGATTCTCGACGAATCGGCGAGAATCACCAAGTGATTCTCGACGATTCGTCGAGAATCGTTTGTGATTCTCGTCGAATCACTTATCGATTCTCAACGAATTTTACTTTGTGTACAAGGGCTGCTTGGCCACTGGTTCGGCGGGAATTACAAGTGATTCTCGCTGAATCTTACATGGCACCATTTTGAGATGGCCAGAAGGAGTCGGCGAGAATCACTGATGATTCTCGTCGATTCGGCGAGAATCACTAGTGATTCTCGCCGATTCGGCGAGAATCACTTGGTGATTCTCGTCGAATTTGCCTTGGACGAATTTTCGTCTTCCACCTAGGAGCTGCTCCTTGATCCTTCATGCTCCTTGTCTCTTCTTGCATATGAACGACCCTGTACTTGAAAGTAAGTGCACTCCAATAGAGAGAGTACACATAGGCCAACACACTGATCTGCTCAACGAGAGATTACGTCGTGCAGACCCGTGTATATTGACCTACTGCACCCTGACATTGGTGTGCACTTAGTGTGGAGGAACTGCAAGTACAACTTAAGATGTTTCGTCAAATACATTGTGAATTCATCTTAGCTTGACAGGTGGCTTCCTCAAATCTAGGTAATCGTGGATACAATACCCAACAATCTCCCCCTATTTGACGAAGCCAAAACCCTACTAGCTAAGATGAATAACACATATCAAATAATAACATAGCATTCAAAAATTAAACATGCAACACAAGAGAATATATGCAATCAGAACAGGACTTGAGTCATTCACACATTCAAATATATATATACCAAGAGAAATATATTCACATATAATCCAGAATCGTTCATACGACAGTAATGATCATTAAATGTTCTTAAGACACAGTGACCAGCTATAAAATGATGACTATTTGTCCTTAGCTACGTCACCCTTAAGAGTTTGAGCCAAGTACTTTTTGCTTTGCCTTTCCATGTATTCCTTGGGCTTCGGGTAGTACCTAGGAGGAGCAACTTTGTCTGGATCCTTGTTGTTTCTGAAAAAGATGTTGCGTTTCGCTTCAAATGCTTTGTGTGTTTCCCATTCATACTGGCTATATGCTTCATTTCGATTGATCTCTCCTCTTTCGTGCAGCCGGAAGGTGTCTAAGATGATGTTCCTTGAAACTGGACTCCACCTTTCGTTTCGTACATCCTCCTCACTCATTCTGATTCGCTTCTCAGCTGGAGTCTCCTTGGAGGTTCCTTCCTGAACTTTTCTCTTTCCCCTGGCTTTTGCTAAGGCCTCTTGGTCAAACATGCTCCTCAATTTAGCTTTGGAGAGAGCCCTAGCATCAGCTTCATGTGTGGGAATATCTGCAGCAACACTTGCACTAACATCCTCAGCAACACTTGCTTCCTCAGCAGCATTAGATGTCTCAGGGACATGAATACCGGCAGGGTTGTCAGGTAGGACGACGCCTAACGTACCTAGCGCCTGTTGGAGCATCCACCAGCAGCTCTCATAGACGTATTTGCTTGATTGTGCGAAGTTTGCATCCATGCTTTCTTGGAGCTCGGCCAGCTTAGCGATATACTCTTTCTCCCCCTTTTTGGCTTCGACAGCTATGCAGTTGGCATATGAGTGCAGAGAGTCATCAATATGCTTAGTTGTCTTGGTGAATTCAGTGATCAGGGTCTGCTGATTGACATTTAAGGTGACCATATTACCATCAAATTTCTGAATATTGTTGGCTACAACGTGTGCGTTCTGATTTACGACAGCAAGAGTATCTGTATTCTTTTTCAAGCCGGCCATTAGGAGTGTGACAGCTGTGCCAGCCGCGGTATACTTTTCGTCAAATTTCTTCTCCATCACATCCAGTTTATGGTTGATCTCTACCATATTTTTAAGCATGAGATCTTCAGAAGTCTTAATCTTTTTCAGCAGTGTTTTCTGAGCTGTATCAAAAGAGTCTTTAAGCTCATTCACTATTCCTTGAATGACATTGATAGTGTGAGTGGCCAGCTCATCGCGTAACGGTATGGTCGGAGGCACTTGTAGGCCTTGCATTTCTGCAGACGCATCAGTGGAGCTGGAGACCATCACAGTCTCTATCGGAGGAGTGTGGGTGGCCTCTGTAGATTTATTTAACTCCCCCTCCACTGGTGCAGACTTATCAGAAGGAGGTTCGACAGTATCCGGAGACTTAAACACTTCATGGCCCTCATTTACATCGTCCTCTCCGTCCTCATCCAAAAATTCATCCATATCAGCAGCTTCTTCCACTTCTTGATCAGCAGTGTCCAGTGCTTCAGCTTCGGTTCCTTGTGTGTTTCTGTTCAGGACCTCCTCATTCTCCAACTCAGGTTCACTTACTTCATGAATTTCGGCTACCGCATCCTTGGCCACCTGGGCGATTTCAGATATTATATCCATATGAGTGGGTAGAGTCTCCCCCTCGATTCCTGCAGTCACAGTATCAGGAATTTCACCGGGGGAGACTACGGGAGATACTTCCTCGTGCTCTTCCACAGCAGGCTGCCCGATGCGCCGCTCCCATCGATCAAACACAGTAGCATCCATCTTTTTCAAGTAGTGGAGAGGAACTCCTTTGCTCATGTCGAACTTGTCTCCGTTGAGTTGGTTGAGATATAAACTGATGATGCGGCCGAAACTTGGAGTGCCCAGAGTGTCCTTGATCTTTTGAAACAGCAACTCCCCCCAGTTGAACCTCTTGCGGCAGACCACAGCTATGAGAATCTTAAACATATCTCCGGAGATATGATCATGGGAGCCTGGCTTACAGATGAGCACTTTTCCAATGACGTCAGATAGGAGCTTCCCTTCTTCATTCATCTCTTTTCTCTTTACTGATCGAGTGCCTCTTGGAAGACCGCAGAACAAGAGAGTTCTGGCTTTGTCCTCGTCCTCTAGATAGTCCTCCTGCGCCGAACTTGAAAGCTGCAGGTAGCGAGTTAGCTTATCGGCAGACATCTTTACTTTTGTCCCAGCCACCTTGCTCTTGATGATGGAGTCTCTATCTCGGAGTCTTGCGGTAGAGAAGAACTCCAGCACCTCTTTATCCAGGACTTTGCAAGGGTGCTCCAATACGAAGGTTAGCCCAGCCTCTTCTAGCATTAGAATGATATTCCGGAACTCGTCCGAGGCATGAGAAAATCCAGTGCGAACCAGCTCGCAGCCAGAAATCAAACCTGCAGTCGTCCTTGGAGCCATGGAAGATCTAGAGAGAAGCCCTACTGAAAATGTTAATGAACTTTCAAAAAGAAAACTTCATTAGTGGATGCTTCGGGCGAGGGGATACCTAGAGGTGAAGTCGGTGAGGTGGTTTGAGCAGAGCAAAATCGAGACTTGGGGAGATCGACGGTGCGGGCTTCGGCAGGAGTCGTCGGGAGCCTTTCGAAGAGAACGTCGCGAGACCCTAGCGGGAGCTTAGGAGGAGATCTCACGAGCTGCTGCGAGTCGGCGGAAGAATTCCTGCGGGTTGCGGAGAATTCTTGCGGGAGAAATCTTGTGGGTGTCGGGGTACTTGCTGCAGCGTGAGACGGGAGTCGTGAGGAAGGCGAAGGGTTTTGCGGGATTTAAACGATTCGGCGAGATTTGTCAAGAATGTGAAGGGTCTTCCGGTATTTGACTGATTCGGCTTTGTCAAATTCGGCGGGATTCAGGAGATTTGGTTAATTCGGCTTCTGATACTATTTATCTGATTCGAAATTGAGGGGTCTCTTGACTAGGGATTTTCACATTTGAGAAGCTTGCAATATTTTAGAAATTTTCCGATGTAAAAAAAATGATAAATACACGTATATTCTAAAGTCAATCTATTTGAATTTTACTGAGGTTTTTCAAAAGTCTTCTTAATGTCAATTGTGTGTTGTCGAGATTTACAACGACATGTCTTCGTTAACCCTTTATTGAGGTGTAAAGGTTTGCATGCATCGAGTTAACCAATCCTTAGACGTGCATACATACACTAATATACAAAGAAGGATCTGTATATGATGATATATATAAGTATATATATTTTGAATGAGGATCCATCATGACACAAGTCCTTGAACTGATCAAAATTACCTGGGATTTTGAGAGTTATTGGCTCAGTCCCACAGGTAGAACACATCAGAAGCTCAATGTGAGTATGCTCAAACAGGTAGCACATCTGTTATTGCAGATGCTTGTTCCACGTTAGCCTTGAGCCACCTACTGTCCAGATCCCATCGTATTTATGGGGATCTAGACTACCCTGCAAGACAGAATTACTTTACCTTAGGAACCCAAATCATATTGGGTCCTAGGTTTCTATTAGCATAAGCACGCAACTGCCTTCCTTCAGAAAGCCTGTCTGGAAGACTGCCTCTGTCCCTATAATGTGGATAAGCCCTTGCTGTGGGCACAGAGAGGTTGTGCCAACAGTCAATGGCAAAGTGTCCCACTTTGCCGTAGCACCAACAAGGGTGAATGTTGTATCGCCGTTCTCGACCTGATCTAGTGACTGATGTAGTCACGGTCCTAGGTCTAAAAGGGATAGGGCATGTTCTTGTCGCACAAATTCCTCTTCCATCGAGGCATGAGGAAGGGTGGAACGAATGCATGATGTGAGCGTTATGAGGCCGAGAAGGTGGTGCCATTCTTTCAGGCATCTTACTTGCTGAGGCTCCATGAAGCCTGACATCATGACTTCTATTCTCCCTATCCCGTGTCCTCGAATGGAGAGAATTCTTCTGTGAACTAGGACATGCAGATCCACACTTTGTTGTGGCAGTGGCCGTGAATACAAAGGGCTCAGAATGAGCCTTAGGTATTTCCTCATGGGTGGCCATGACGCCTCTTGCACTATGGACGTTTCCACATGGGGACAAATCACCCTTGCAGTGACCACGATTATTCCTGTGGTCATACCTGAAGGCATGATGAGTTGCCTTCCCGCTTGGAGTGGGAGGTCGGAACACCGTTTCCCCATTTCTCCATCCCTGGATAATCCGAGAGATCCACCCGGTTTCTTGTTTTCTCTTTATAGCATCAACTTTGGAAAAGTTCGATATTATACGTTTCTTATTATCTAGACTATTCTCTAGAGCTGAGATCTTAGAGTCCTTGACCTTGTTGGACGCCAATTGGAGAACCAACAAGATCTTCAGTCGAGCAATCTCTCGAGCTTGCTCCTCAGCAAGTAGATTGCTTTCCTGAAGGGCTCTCTTCAGGGAATCAGTATTTTCTGGAGGAGAGCAGTTTCTGTCTTCAGAAAAGTCAAAAGATATGGGGCAGGATGAAGATGATACCTGCTCATCTGAGTTATTGTCATTAGAATCAATGACCAATGTTTCGTCCTCGTCGGAGCTGCTTTCCTCACTATCTTCTTCAGTCTCTGACACGGATACTGGAGCTCTGATGCAATCCGTAGGATCCTTGCATTCATCTTCAGAAGTGAGGACCCCCACATACGCTTCATCCTCTGTTTGGCAGCATATTTCAGCTTTCTCTGACCCCCCCATCAGCTCTGAGATCATCATCCACAGAGATTTAGCCGTTTTACATTTTTCCAATCTAGAGCGAGAGGCTCCAGACCAGACATCCATGATAATTTGTCAAATCCTCTGGTCCAGCTGAAAAAGTGAGAGTTCCATTTCTGACATCTCAGCAATGCGTATGGGCACTTGGATCCCAGAGTCGGAGGTCTTCATGGGAATAAACAGACCCTCTTCCATGATGAAGGATGCTCGAGGATCGATAGCATCAAGGTGACATGACACTCTCATTCGCCAGAAGGGATAATAATCCTTTGTGCAGGCGGGGAGTTTGAGTGGCGGCATCTCATACTCTAGCTCCATGCTTCTGACACTGGTGGCAGGATTCTACTCAAGGTGTTAACCTTTTTGATGAGTAACCTCCCTCTGATACCACTTGAAAGTCCACCTAGTGTCAGCTATGTGCACCTATGGGGGGGGGGGGAATAGGTGACGTGTGGTTCTTTTGCGGAATTTACGGATGTACCTGCACAATAAAAACAACAAGCACAGCACACAGAATACACAGCAAATTTATAGTGGTTCCCCGACTTGGGTACATCCACTTTCCCCCTTCGACCTATCTCCCCAACAAGGGACGACTCGGTCACTTCTCCAACGGGATTGAAATCCAATCCCTTCACTAACGGAAGGAGCCCTTCCACACGTGAGAGTCAACACTCCCACAAAACGGGTTGCACCCAACCCTTACAACACGGAACAAAAGTTCCCTTACAACGAAATTAAATGTAGAGTGTACACGTGATACAAACTTCTTTTGGAGACTACGATGTTCCTCTTTGTTCGACGACGTGTTCTTGAAGTCGATGAAGAGTCTACGACCTTGGTCTCACTTGGAGAGGATCTCCCCGGAACCGGCGGCGGTACACGAGCGGCGGCTAGCTTCGGGATCGGCGGCTACGATGAAGAGCGGCTGCTGAACATGGAGATCCAAACTTCGTAGCAAAGCAAACTAGGTCTGCCAACGGTCACTCTAGGATCGGTCGTCTCGATCGATTCGGACGGGGAAGTTTTTCCCGGTCAACAAATCGAGAGACAAGAGATCTCTGGATAGACACGTGAGACCCAAGCTTTGCTAAACTTCTGTCGCCGGAGATCACGAAGAAGAACGATCAGCGGCGGCGACGTACTTGCCCGAGCGCGACGGCGGCGGAGGAGAGGAGTCGCGGATCTAGGGTTTGGTTGCGGCTCGGTTTCTTTTTCTTTTCTCCGTGATTTTACTGTTCAAAATACCCATGTATTTATACCCTGTAGATACAACAAATTTGACCGTTGTGGGACCCATAAAAGAAATCCCCAAATTCCGGTTCAAATTAGTCCAGAAGCAGAATCCGGTCCAGCAGCATCCTGAGAAAACGCCAAGTGAAAATCGGCGAGAATCGCAGACGATTCTCGACGAATCGGCGAGAATCACCAAGTGATTCTCGACGATTCGTCGAGAATCGTTTGTGATTCTCGTCGAATCACTTATCGATTCTCAACGAATTTTACTTTGTGTACAAGGGCTGCTTGGCCACTGGTTCGGCGGGAATTACAAGTGATTCTCGCCGAATCTTACATGGCACCATTTTGAGATGGCCAGAAGGAGTCGGCGAGAATCACTGATGATTCTCGTCGATTCGGCGAGAATCACTTGGTGATTCTCGTCGAATTTGCCTTGGACGAATTTTCGTCTTCCACCTAGGAGCTGCTCCTTGATCCTCCATGCTCCTTGTCTCTTCTTGCATATGAACGGCCCTGTACTTGAAAGTAAGTGCACTCCAATAGAGAGAGTACACATAGGCCAACACACTGATCTGCTCAACGAGAGATTACGTCGTGCAGACCCGTGTATATTGACCTACTGCACCCTGACATTGGTGTGCACTTAGTGTGGAGGAACTGCAAGTACAACTTAAGATGTTTCGTCAAATACATTGTGAATTCATCTTAGCTTGACAGGTGGCTTCCTCAAATATAGGTAATCGTGGATACAATACCCAACACCATCGTATTTGACTATTTCATTCATGAGTCGTTGGATCTGGGGCTGCAAATAACCTATTTGGTTTGCCAATAAAAAAACCCCAAAAATTCACTCATTATCTCTCCTAAATCCCGATTCCCATTTCCGCTCCTCCCCCAAACTCACGGACTACCTAGTCGCGCCGCATCCAGGAAATTGATGGGGGCGAAATCAGATCGACGACGACGGGTTTCGTCTGCCCCATTAAGGCGGGTTTCTCCCGCAACATATACATATGAGTACTCAAAATGACCGTAAAAAAATATACATAAATATTACAATTTTTATTTTGTAAAACAATATGCGTTTTGACCAAAAAATATTAATTTTGACTTTAATAAAGTTGATTGATTTAATGTCATCACCTCGAAAATACCACTGATATGTCTAATGACAACATTTCTTGAATACACTGATGACATGTCTAATGACAACCTACAATAGTAGGTGTAAGAGCTCTACTAAATTTTTTTTTGAATTTAAATGAATTTTCATAATTACTTTTATTTTTTTTATAGTGTAATTATTTGAATGGACATTGTATTTTAATTTCTTTGAAATAAATTATAATATATGTCAAGTCATTAAAATATAAAAAAATAAGGGCATAATTGGTATTTTTGAATGTTTCACCAAAGATAACTTTTCCCTTATAATAGTAAAAGATATATATATATATATATATTATATAAAACTATATAGATATTTGGAGGCACATCACAGATCAAACAAGAGCCATTGGATCATGAGAGAGAGCATGAGATGGGGGGAGAGAGTTGGGAGAGAGGGAGAGAGGGAGAGAGAGAGTAGAGAGATGGTGGCGGGATTTCTCTTATAACTAGCATCTTCGAACGGGCTTCGCCGGTTCTCGATGCGTCGCTGCGGGCTTCGCCCGTAATCAAGCGGACTTCGCCCGCTTGACCCCCCGGCGGGCTTCGCCCGCCCCCGGTGCGCGAAGCCTAATTATAAAAGTATTTTAAAGAATTTTAATAATTTTATTAATCATAAAAACATATAAATTAATAAAATAATTATTAAAAAAAAAAAAAAACCGATCCCGCCCCCGCTCGCCCCCTCACGGAGTCACCCCCGCAGCCGCCGCCGGCGAGCGGGCAGGGCCACCGCCGGCGGTGGCCCTGCCCGCTCGCCGCCGAACAACCCCTGGCGGGTTCGCCGGAGGCCGGCGAACCCGCCGGTGGGCAACGGGTAGGCCGCCGGCGGCGCCAGGCAGGCCTCTGGCGGTGGTGGGGGTGAGTGCGTGAGGGGGCGGGAGGGTATCAGGCATTATTGGAGGATGAACAGTGATGAATCCTGAGATGTGGATATTATCAGGCCGCCTTGTATAGATCCAATTGCCAGAAACTATTTCCTGGAGATCGGACGGTTCATATGAGTTTCACGGTGTGTTTTGAGATATGCCTATTGTATTATATAATAAAGATATATATATATATATACAAACACAAGAGCATCTTCGCACGGGCTACGCCCGTGCTCGATGCTCTCGGGGGGCCTTCGGCCGCATCCAGACGGCCTTTGCCTGCCTCGACACGGGGTTCGCCAATGTTCGATGCGTCTGCGGGTTGTGTCCGCATCAAGACGGGATATGTCCTCAACATATACATATGAGCACTCAAAATGATCGTAAAAAATATATACATATAATGATAGTAAAAAATAGACATTATATGAGTACTCAAAATGATCGTAAAACATATACATATTAGTACATTAATATATATATACTTATACATTCATATATAAATATCTTTATTATATAAAGGAAGAGGAAAAATGACATGGTGTAAATTTTCGGGACCATAATGCCTTCAAAAACTCGCCAGCTAAAATTCTTATTTCAGATTTGTTTGGTCATTTTTCTCAAGAAATTTTCAAATACATTTGAAATAAAGATTATTTCTGTAATTTTGTATATATTGCTAAATTCAATTCTCAGGAAAAATAGATATAACAGGCCATTATTACCACTTCACTTTCTCTAATCTCGAACTAAAGCAAGAAGTCTGATTCAATTTTCTCCAGCTGTTCTCCCTGGCCGAAGCAAGAAAACTGCTTCCATTTTCTCTGGTCGTGCTCCCTGGCTGAAGCAAGAAGACCGCTTTCATTTTGTTACAAATGGAAAATGCACGTAATAGTAACTATATTTCCTTAACAAAAGGGAACCAAATAGGTCTTACATATAGGAGAAGTGAAGGGGGAGAGAGCCCATCTAAGCAATGTGGGACTAAAAGAATAGGACAATAAATGCACAATAAATGCACAATAAATACAATATTTAACACGTTCTCTCAAACTCACGGTGGATCATGAACTGAGAGTTTGTTAATAAGATAACGGAATCTGGCAGTTGTGAGAGACTTTGTGAGGAAGTCCGCAACTTATTCTTCAGAGGCAATGAACGGTAGAGAGATAGTGTTGGCGAGGAATTCCTGACGAGTAAAGTGACAATCGATCTCAATGTGTTTT
Source organism: Platanthera guangdongensis (assembly GCA_039583875.1). Classification (NCBI taxonomy): domain Eukaryota; kingdom Viridiplantae; phylum Streptophyta; class Magnoliopsida; order Asparagales; family Orchidaceae; genus Platanthera; species Platanthera guangdongensis. Next base: position 114,457,108 of record CM077156.1, read on the forward strand.
GTCCGTTCATGGAACATCGGATTGGAGGCGATTTGAATGGCACTTCGATTATCACAGAATAAGGGAGTGGGATCTGTTATTGGCACACCAAGATCATGAAGGAGATGACGGAGCCAAACTATTTCAGTAGTGGTGGAAGTCATGACACGATACTCAGCCTCTGTGTTGGAGCGCGCAATGGATTCTTGTTTCTTACTACGCCAGGAGATCAGAGAGTCGCCCAAAAAAAATGCAGAACCCAGTAGTGGAGCGACGAGTCGTAACATCCCCCGCCCATTCAGCATCCGAAAAGGCTCGGAGGGTGAGTGGCGAAGTGGCAGAGAGAAATAGCGAGCGGCTGACAGAGGCGCGAAGATAGCGGAGAATCCGGAGGACCGCGACATAGTGAGCTGAGCGAGGAGCTTGAACAAATTGACTGACGAAGCTAACAGCGTAAGCAATGTCAGGCCTAGTCATAGTGAGATAGACTAGCATCCCGACAAGGCGCCGATAGCGGGAGACATCGGAAAGCGGTTCCCCATCGGTTGGAAGAAGTTTCAGATTGAGCTCCAATGGGGTGTCAACAGTGCGGTTGTCAGTGAGAGCGGCAACAAAGAGAATATCCGAGATGTACTTTTGCTGAGAGACGAGAATGCCGCGTTTGGAGCGGGAAATCTCTAACCCAAGGAAGTAGCGAAGGGAGCCCATGTCCTTCATCTCGAACTGACTGCGTAGGTGTTTCTGAAGAGAGGCAGTGGTGGCGTGGTCATCTCCGGTGATAATCATGTCATCCACATACAAGAGCAGTATGGCGCAACCCTGAGCGGAGGTGCGAGTAAACAAGGCATGATCAGTCTATCGTTCAACAAAACCAGCTTTTAGAATCGCTGTGCGGAAGCGCTCAAACCAGGCACGAGGAGCCTATTTGAGACCATAGAGGGCCCGACGGAGGAGGCAGACGTGGCCAGGTGGAGCGGAGAGACCCGGGGGAGGTGCCATGTATACAACCTCAGGTAGATCGCCATGTAGAAAGGCATTGGTTACATCCATTTGATGGAGTGGCCAGTTTCGGGCAGCTGCGACCGCGAGTAAGGTGCGGACTGTTGTCATCCGGGCAACCGGTGCAAAGGTTTCGTCATAGTCGATTCCATGTTCCTATGAAAACCCACGAGCAACTAAGCGGGCTTTATGGCGCTCAATAAAACCGTCCGGACGAGTCTTAACTTTGAATATCCATTTGCAGCCGATAGGGATGACACCAGGAGGACAAGGAACGAGATCCCAAGTGTGAGTCCTGTGGAAGTCTTGAAGTTCAAGTGCCATGGCATGCTGCCATTCGAGTTTTCCAACTGCCTCTTGGTATGACTGGGGCTCCCGGTGGGCATGGAGAGCGGTGAGGAAGGCCTGAAAAGCAGGGGAATAAGAGGTAGTTGTGGTGAGAGCAGAAGGGGTAGACCGGTCAGAACTTTGGTCGTAGCGAGCAGGTGGGTGGCGAGGGCGAGCAGGGTTACGCCGAGGAGGAGCAGGATCCACGGTGGCAGAGGCGGACGGAGCGTCAGACAGAGCCGTATCAGAAGCAATAGCGGGAGGAGGGGCTGTGGGCGGCGGAGGGGGAGCGGACGTCGAAGGAGGATCCGCGGGCGGAGGACGAGTTGGTGACAGGGTGGGATGGGTAAGGCGAGTCCTGGGGCGAGTTGGAATAGGAGGAAGGAGCGGAAGAGAAAGTGGTGGAGTAAGGGAGGTTTGGGAGGTGAGGTTTGGTGGTGTGGAAGAGAAGAACATTTCATGTTCGACGAAGGAGACATGGGAAGAAATGCGAATGCGACGAGTCACCGGATCGTAACAACGATAGCCTTTGTGGTGATGGTTATGGCCGAGGTGAACACAACGAGATGAGCGAGCGGAGAATTTGGTGCGTTCAGGGGCGGGAAGGAGAACGAAGCAGGTGCACCCAAACGTGCGGAGAGAGGCATATGTCGGTGGGCGGGAGTAAAGGCGTTCATATGGAGTTGCGCCAGAGATGGCCGTGGAAGGAGTGATGTTGATGAGGTGAACAGCAGTGAGGACGGCTTCGGCCCAGAAGGAGTGAGGAGCCGAGGCAGAGATGAGGAGAGCACGAGCCGTTTCGATGATGTGACGATGTTTTCGTCCCGCAACCGCATTTTGTTTATGGGTGTGTGGGCAAGATTGTTGGTGGAGGGTGCCATGCGAGGAGAGGATATCGCGCATGGTGGAGGAGAGAAACTCTTGAGCACAGTCGGATCGAAAGATCTTAATGCGACGCTCAAACTAAGTGTGAAGCATAGCGGTGAACGTGCGATACACGCCGGGTATTTCAGAACGATTCCGGAGTAGATAAACCCAAGCACAACGTGAAAAATCATTAATGAAACTAACATAATAAAGATAGCCGGAATGAGAAGCAAGGGGCGATGGGCCCCAAATATCAGAATGAACTAAATCAAAAGGGGCTGTTGTTTGGGAAGCACTACTTGTAAATGGTAGAGCAAGGTGCTTTGACAAATGACATCCGGTACAAACAGAGAGGGGGGAAGGGGAGACACGACCCAAAACTCCAAAGCAGATAACACTTCGGAGTCGATCAGTAGACAGATGTCCTAAACGTCTGTTTGACAAGTCGGCATCAGATATGACAGAGAGAGCAGAAGTGGAAGATGATGAGGGGGGGGGCATGGAGATACTCCATCTGATACAAGCCACCAGTCCTACGGCCCTGTCCAATCCTCTGAGCTGTCCGTGAATCCTGCACAACACAATCAGAAGAAGAGAATAAAACCGTTAGACCGAGATCACAGAGGGAGTTGACAGACATGAGGTTCATGTGTAGCCGAGGGGCATGGTGGACGTTGGAGAGAGTAAGACGACCAGAAGGGGCAGAGGTCGGGGTGATGGAGCCAGAGCACAAGATGGGGAGAGAGCCCCCATCAGCAGTGGTGACCTGAAGGTTAGTGGGGGAGGAGGTGCAGTTGGTTAGGGTGCGGGAGTCGGAGGTGAGGTGGCAGGAGGCCCCAAAGTCAAAATACCAAGGTGCATGCCGAGGAACCTGAGCAGCAGCAGTACCAGAAGCAGCTGAGAGACTGTGTTCCGTAGAGGAGCTGGCAGAGGAGGCAGGTTGAAACATAGGTGACTGGAGTAAAAGCTCCTCTAAGCGTTGTAGACGATCAGTAGTAGCAGCAGCAGTGGGGTGAGAGCCAGGACCATGACCACGTCCACGACCACGACCGTCACGACGATGGTCAGAAGGTCTGTGCTCATCAGATCGAGGGGGGTGAGTGGGGCAGGCAGACTTCATATGCCCCACCTTCTTGCAATAGTTACAAGTAACAACACTGTGACGCGGAGGAACCAAAAGAGCAGCATCGGTCTGAAGAGCGGGTTGGAGGGCCACGGGAGGTCGGAGAGGGGTCTCTTCATCAAGCAGAGCAATCAGGGTGTCATCCAGAGTAGGAAGCGGGACCCAGTGAAGGAGCTGAGCGGCAAGAAGAGAAAACTCAGGACGCAGAGCAACAAGAAACTGATGAAGATGGCCCTCGGAGAGGTGGCGCTGAAATTCCAAAGTGTGAGGACAACCGCAGGGTAATGGAATCATGGAATCCAGTTCGTGCCAGTAGGCACTCATCACAGTGTAGAAGTCCTGAATGGAGCGTCCTTCTTGGCGGCTAGACTGGGAATCGCAGATAAGATGGTGACGCCGAGCGCCACCACGGGGAACAAAGCGATCGTGGAGATATTCCCACATGGCACGGGCAGAAGGAAGGTGGCCGGTAGACGTGAGGAGCGGTCGAGCAACGGATTCTAGGAGGTAAGCCCGGATGGCTTGATCGCGACGTCGCCAAAGAGTAAGATCATCTGTAGAAGTGGCGACAACAGTAGTTGCGGCAGAGCCGGGTGCAGTGGCGGGCTTGGCGGCAGGGGCGGGAGGCGCACCGATGATGTGATCCCAAAGATCACGGGATGAGAGAGCGACCTCAACGGTAAGGGCCCAGTCAGGCCAGTCGCTAGCGCCGGCGAGCTGGAAGGACGTGGCCTTCAGTGGTGGCGAGATCAGAGGAGCAGCCATGGAGTCTCAATGGCGCGGTGAACCTGCAGGGAGGTGGCGGACAGGGAGGAGGCAGAATGGAGGTGCGAGTGGGGCTTAGGGAGGAGGCGGACGTGAGGGCGGACTGAGGGTGGTTGGCCGGGAGTAGGGTAGGCGAGCTGCGGGGTTGCGAGCTGGGCGGGAGGTGGAGGTCGGGGTGAGGTTGCGAGTTGGGCGGACAGTGCGGGAGGAGGCGGAGTCGAGGGCGGACTGAGGTGCGAGCTGGGCTTAGGGAGGAGGCGGGCTCGAGGGTGGACGGAGGCGCGAGCTGGGATTAGGGAGGGAGGAGGCGGACTTGAGGCGGGATTAGGTAGGCGAGCTGCGGGGTTGCGAGCTGGGCTGGGGGTGGAGGTCGGGGTGCGAGCTGGGCGGACAGGACTAGGCGGGGTGGAGGGTGGATCCAGGGAGCAGGGCGGGGTGGAGGGCGGGCTGGGGTTGCGAGCTGGGCTGGAGGTCGGGGCGGGGTTGCAGGGAACCGAAGGATGTGCGAGCTGGAGGATTAGGTGTATCGGTAGGCGCGATTGGGGAGGTGGGCGGGTTGGAGCTGAGCTGGGGAGGTAGGCAGGTTCGGGGAGGTGGACGGGTTGGAATAAGCGGACAACTTCGTGCAGGTTCGGGCAGAGTGGCGAGGGAGAAAATTAACTTCCCTCTGATACCATGTTACAAATGGAAAATGCACGTAACAGTAACTATATTTCCTTAACAAAAGGGGACCAAATAGGTCTTACATATAGGAGAAGTGAAGAGGGAGAGAGCCCATCTAAGCAATGTGGGACTAAAAGAATAGGACAATAAATGCACAATAAATGCACAATAAATACAATATTTAACACATTTTCTCCAGCTATGCTCCAATGACCTTCCATTCTCCTCCACGCCCGCACATTCCAACCCCTACAGTCGGAATCTCCCCACAATCGACGGTCGAATCCCCTGCCTCTCACGCTCGACATCTCCGTTCTCACACTACTCCACCTCCAGAAAGGATTTCTCCACGTTCTCATGGCGCCATCGACGCCATCTTCAATCTACGGACAACATTCCTAAGGCACGGTTTTTTTTGTTTGTTCAGGCACGATATTCCTTAAGCATCTACTGTAACACCCCAAATCCCAGATTTGGGTTCGGGCTGGGCGACACGGCCTGGGAAACGGGCGTGTCCCACGTCATGTCGTGCTCGGTTGAGCAGCTTGTCGAGTGCTCGACGAAATGCACTCGACGAGTTCTCGAGAGGGAACACGCCCTGTGACACGGGCGTGTCCGAGGGTGTGTCTGAGGCATGTCCTCTGGTCGATGACCTCCACTCGAGTGGATGCGCTCGACGAATTCTCGAGAAAGAGGGCACACGGCCTGTGACACGGGCGTGTCACATGGCTGTGTCCTGCTCTATGTACTCGAGTGGGTCTCGAGGGGTGGTCTCGAGTGTGTCTCGAGTAAGGCACACGACCTGTGACACGGGCATGTTAGAGGCCGTGTCCTGTCCAATTACTCGAGTGGTTCTCTCGAGTAGGTCTCGAGTGTGCCTCGAGTGGGGCACACGGGCTAGACACGGGCGTGTCTGAAGGCGTGTCAGGGCACACGGACTGTGACACGGGCGTGTCACATGGCCGTGTACTGTTCTGGATAAGTCAGTTCGTGCACAGCTTAAGGTACACGGTCTGTGACACGCCCTCATAGACCGTTGTTGGGTACATTGGAAAATATGTACCTGATTTGAAGAAGTCTCACCCTACTCAATGATATACATCAAGATGTATTTGATGTACTTTGAGTTACTTTGTGCAGGGTAAGTAACTGCAGGTTTGCAGAAAAAGTTTCTAAGTCCATGTGTCGACACCCAGAAGAAAAGTGTCGACACTTAAGAAGGCTTGTGTCGACACCCAGAGAAGCAGTGTCGACACTCGGAGTAATTGTGTCGACACCAGGAATGCAGAGTCGACACCAGAAGGAAAGTGTCGACACATACAGGCAGTGTCGACACACAATGAAGAAATGTCTAAAGAATCAGTGTCGACACTTAGAAGCAGTGTCGACACCCAGAGGAACTTTGTCGACATCACAAGTGTCGACACTAGAAGGCTGTGTCGACACTCAGCAAAACATCAAAAAAGTTCAAGTATAAATGTCGACACTAGGAGGCTGTGTCGACACTCAGCAAACTTCAACAGAGTTTAAGTACAAGTGTCGACATAATGAAGAATGTGTCGACACACAACAAAAGTCTCAACACAGGAAGAATGTGTCGACACAAAGGAGATGTGTCGACACTCAGCAAAAGGTTCAACACAGAAGGCATGTATCGACACAAAGAAGATGTGTCGACACTTGACAAGTCTGAACACAAGAAGATGTGTCGACACAAAGGAGTTGTGTCGACACTTTACAGAAATCAACTAAGTATTGAAGAAGGACTGATGTCGAGACACAGGATCAGTGTCGACACATTCTGAAGAAGCAGTGTCGAGAAGTAATTTCTACAACACAAGGAGTTGTGTCTGAAAGTCCACCTAGTGTCAACTATCTTCACCTATGGGGGGGGGGGGAGGGGGGAATAGGTGACGTGCAGCGTTTTTGCGGAATTTAAGATTGTACCTGTACAATAAAAATAAACAGCACAGCACACAGAATACACAAGCTATTTATAGTGGTTCCCCGATTTGGGTACATCCACTTTCCCCCTTCGACCTATCTCCCAACAAGGGACGACTCGGTCTCTTCACCAACAGGATTGAAATCCAATCCTTGCACTATCGGAAGGAACCCTTCCACACGTAGGAGTCAACACTCCCACAACACGGGTTGCACCCAACCCTTACAACACGGAACAAACGTTCCTTTACAACAAAAGTAAAACTAGAATGTACAAAAGATACAAACTACGTTTGGAGACTAAGGTGTCCCTCTTCGTTGACGACGTGTTCTTGAAGTCCACAAAGAGTCCACAACCCTAGATCTCTCTTGGAGAGGATCTCCCCGGAACCGGCGGCGACAAGATGGGCGGCGGCAAGGTTCACGGGATCGGCGGCGACGACGATGTGCGGCTGCAGTACTTTAGAGATCCAAACTTCGCAGCGAAGCTAGCTAGGTCTACCAACGGTCACACTAGGATCAATCGTCTCGATCGATTCGGATGGGGAAGATTTTCCCGATCTACAAATCGAGAGACAAGAGATCTCCGGTTAGACATGTGAGACTCTAAGCTTGGCTAGGCTTCTGTCGCAGGAGGATCTGGGCGAAACCACGATCAAACGGCGACCAACTCGGCGCGAGCGGCGACGGCGGCGGCGGCGGCGGACGGAGCGGAAACAGCGATCTAGGTCACGTCGCGGCTCGTGTTTTTCTTTTCTTCTTCGCCGCTTCCACTGTTCAAAAATACCCGTGTATTTATACACATGTATACTCCTAAATGACCGTTGTGGGTCCCACCTGAAGGAAACCCTAGTTCCGGTTCAACACAGTCCCAGCGGTAGAATCCGGTCCAGCAGCTTCCAGAAAAATTGCCAAGTCAAAATCGGCGAGAATCGAAGGTGATTCTCGACGAATCGGCGAGAATCAGTTAGTGATTCTCGACGATTCGTCGAGAATCACTAGTGATTCTCGCCGAATCACTTGATGATTCTCGCCGAATCACTTGTTGATTCTCGACGAATATTACTGGGCCATGATCTGCTCAACGATGGGTTCGGCGAGAATCACTGGTGATTCTAGCCGAATCTTACTTGGCACCGTTTTGAGGTAGCCGGATATAGTCGGCGAGAATCACTAATGATTCTCGACGATTCGGCGAGAATCACTAGTGATTCTCGACGATTCGGCGAGAATCACTAGTGATTCTCGCCGATTCGGCGAGAATCACTTGGTGATTCTCGTCGAATTATACTTAGACGAATTTTCGTCTTTCCACCCAAGAGCTGCTCCTTGACCCATCCTTGCTCCTTGTCTGCTCTTGCATAAACATGGCCCTGTACTTGAAGTAAGTGCACTCCAATAGAGAGAGTACACGTAGGCCAACACACTGATCTGCTCAACGAGGGATTACGTCGTGCAGACCCGTGTATATTGACCTACTGCACCCTGACATTGATGTGCACTTAGCGTGGAATAACTGCAAGCACAACTTAAGAGGTTTCATCAAATACATTGTGAATTCATCTTAGCTTGACAGGTGGCTTCCTCAAATCCAGGTAATTATGGATACAATACCCAACAATCTCCCCCTATTTGACGAAGCCAAAATTCTACTAGCTAAGATGAATAACACCAACCAGATAATATAAACAACATTCAGAATTTAAATATGCAGCACAAGAGAATATAGGCAGACAAATCAAGACTTGAGTCATTCATAAATTCAAATGTATATATATATATATATGTATATATACATAATCTCAAGATTGTTCATATAATAACAATAACCATTAATTGTTCTTAAGAGAGAATGACAAGCTATAAATTTTTGACTGTTTTTTTTTGGCTAAGTCATCCTTGAGTTTTTGAGCCAAATACTTCTTCCTTTGCCTCTCCATATACTTTTTGGGCTTCGGATAATATCTGGGAGGAGGAGCTTTATCTGCCGCAGTATTGGTCCTGAAAAAGATGTTCCATTTGGCTCCATACGTCTTATGCATCTCCCACTCATACTGGCTGTATACATCGTTTCGATTGATTTCCCCTTGTTCCTGTAGCCAGAATGTGTCCAATATGATACTCTTGGATACTGGACTCCACTTTTCGTTTCTTACTTCCTCCTCCTTCAGTCTGATTCTCTTTTCAGCTTGTGTTTCCTTTGATGTCCCTTCTTGAAACTTTCTCTTGTCCCAGGCTTTTGCTAGGGCCTCTTGGTCAAACATGGCCATACGTTTTGCTTTGAAAATAGCCCTAGCATCAGCTTCACTTATGGGAACATCTGCAGCACTTACTCCCTCAGCATCACTTACTCCCTCAGCAGCCGTAGAAGTCTCAGGAGCATGAATACCCGCAGGATTCAAATCGACGCCTAACGCCTGTTGGAGCATCCACCAGCAACTGTCATAGACATATTTGTTTGATTGTTCGAAGTTGTTGATCATGACTTCCCGGAGCTCAGCCATCTTAGCTATATATTCCTTCTCCCCCTTTTTGGCTTCGACTGCGATGGAGTTTGCATAGGAGTGCAGTGAGTCATCAATATGCTTGGTAGTCCTGGAGAATTCAGTGACCAAGGCCTGCTGATTGGTGTTGAGAGTTACCATATTGCCATCAAACTTTTGAATGTTGTTTGCTACAACATGAGCATTCTGATTTACTACGGCGAGAGTATCAGTGTTCTTTTTCAATCTGGCCATGAGAAGAGTGACAGCTTGGCCGACCGCTGTATACTTATCTTCAAATTTCTTTTCCATCATGTCAAGTTTATGATTGATCTCCACCATGTTCTTGAGCATGAGATTTTCAGATTTCTTAATCCTTTTCAACATTTTATCTTGAGCTTTCTCAAAAGAGGCCTTAAGCTCATCCACTATGCCCTGAATGATATTCACGGTGTGAGTGGCTATATCATCTCGTAGAGGAAGATCCTGAGGCACTCCTTGGCCTTGCGCTTCAGCAGATGCACCTGTAGAGCTGGACACGAGCACAGTCTCTAATGGAGGAATACCTGCAGCATCTGTAGATTTCTCGGACTCCCCCTCCACTCGTGCACCAATGTTCTCAGGAACGATCTCAGGTGCGTGCTTGTCAGATGGATGTTCAATGATATCCTGAGTCTCCAATGCGTCCTGTCCCTCATTTCCGTCTTCCTCACCTTCAGCATCCATAAGATCATTTTCATCAGCATCATCTTCCAACTCTTCGTCAGCAGTCTCCTGTACAGCAGCTTCGGCTCCTTGATCGTTCAGGTTCAGGGCCTCCTCATTCTCCAGCACAGTTTGACTTTCTTCTTGTATATTTGCCACTGCATCTCTGGCTATCAGGGAGATGTCAGATACGATATGAGCATCAGTGGGTAGAGGCTCCCCCTCAATTCCTGCAGTCAAAGCATCAGGAATTTCACTGGGGATTACTGCTGGAGATACTTCCTGTTGTTCTTCCATGGCAGCCTGCCCAATTCGCCTCTCCCATCTGTCAAACACACTCGAGTCCATTTTCTTTAAGTAATGTATAGGAAAACCTTTACTCATGTCATATTTATCTCCATTCAGCTGATTGAGATACAGACTGATGATTCGTCCAAAGCTCGGAGATCTCAGGGTGTCCTTTATCTTCTCAAAGAGCAATGCCCCCCAGTTGAATCTTTTTCGGCAGACAATTGCCACTAGGATCTTAAACATGTCCGCAGAGATATGGTCATGAGAGCCCGGCTTGCAGATGAGTACTTTTCCAATTATGTCTGACAGAAGCTTCCCTTCTTCATTCATATCCTTGCGCTTTATCGACCGAGTTCCTCGTGGGAGACCACAGAATAAGAGAGTCCTGGTTTTGTCTTCTTCCTCAAGATAGTCCTCGTGCTCCGAGCTAGAGAGCTGCAGGAAGCGGGTCAGCTTGCTGGCAGACATCTTGATCTTTTCCCCAGCCACTTTGCTCTTGATAAGAGAGTCTTCATTTCGGAGTCTGGCGGTAGCGAAGAACTCCAGCACCTCTTTGTCCAAGATTTTACATGGGTGCTCCAGTACGAATGAGAGCCCAGCCTCTTCCAGCATAAGAATGATGTTTCTGAATTCATCAGAGGCATGAGAGAACCCTGTTCGAACCAGCTCGCATCCAGTGACCAACCCAGCGGTTGTCCTTGGAGCCATTGCACACCTAGGGAGAGAATCCCTACTCTACGCTTAATTAACAGTCAAAAGGGAAGCGACACTAGTGACAACGTCCAAGTACGGGTGAGGAAGAGGTTACCTAAAAGCGTAGACGGGAGTTGGTTGGTTGAAGATAATGGACACCCGCAGAGAATTTCCTGGAAGGAAGAATCGAAACCGGGAGAGATCGTCGGTGAGCTTCCTGCGAGAGATCTTCGGTGAGCATCCTGCGGGATGTCGACGGATGCCTTCACGATTCGGCGAGATACCTTCGGGAAGACCTTCGGTGGAATCTTGTGGGAATCGCGTGGGATGTCTACGGAAAGGGAAGAGTCGGTAAGTTCCCCTGCGGAGAGAGAGTCGATTCGGCGAGCTTCCCTTGCGGCGAGTTTCCCCTGCGTAGAGAGTCAGCGAGTTTTCCTGCGGAGAGCGTCCTTCGGCGGGATTCCTACGGAATATGAAAAGTCGGCGGGAATAAGAAGGATCGACGAGTAAAGGGGATTTTAACGGGTTTCCGGCTTTTCCATATAAGTTAATTTAAACATCTTCTAAATATGTAAATACTTCGTAAGGCCAATCTACGCTAGTTTTCAGTGAACTAATTTAAGCCTGTAGAAGTTAGATCTCGAGTCTACCAGGGGAATTTCCGATAAGTCTTCATTATTGTATCTATGGTTTATGTTTATCATGTTAACATATCCTTAGATGTACACACATAAAAGTGTAAGTATAGGTATAGATATATAGACATATATATATATATATATATATAAATGTGGATACAATATGACTCAAGTCCTGGAACTGATCAAAAGTACCTGGGATTATGAGAGTTATCATTTAGTCCCTCAGGTAAAACATATTAGGAGCTCAATGTGAGTATGCCCATGTAGATATCACATCTGTTATTTCAGACGCTTATTCCAATTTAGTCTTGAGCCATCAACTATCTAGTTCCCATCATATTTACGGGAACCTAGACCACCCTGCAAGAAAGAATTACTTTACCTTAGGAACCCAAATCATATTGGGTCCTAGGTTCCTGTTAGCATAAGCACTTGACTGCCTTCCTTCAAAAAACCTGTCAGGAAGACTACCTCTGCCCCGAAAATGTGGATGGGCCCTTGCCCTTGACACAGAGGGGTTGTGCCAACAGTCTATGACAAAGTGTCCCACTTTGCCACAGCACCAACACGGGTGAATGTTGTATCGCCGTTTCTGACCTGATCTAGTGACTGAGGTAGTCACGGTCCTAGGTCTAAACGGGATAGGGCATGATCTCCTCACAAAATTTCCTCTTCTACCGTGACACGTGGAAGGGTGGAAGGAATGCATGTTGCGAGCGTCATGAGGCCGGGGAGGTGGTGCCTTCCTTTCAGGCATCCCCCTTCCTGAGGCCCCATGAAAACTTACACCATGGCTTCTAACCTCCCTGTCCTGTGTCCTCGGGTGGTGAGAAGTGTTCTGTGAGCTGGGACATGCAGATTCACACCGAGTTGAGGCAGTGGAAGTGAATACAAAGGGCTCAGAATGAGCCTTAGGTATTCTCTCATGGGTGGCCACGACGGCCCTTGCACTACGGGTGTCTCCACATGAGGACAGATCACCCTTGCAGTGACCACGATTATTCCTGTGGTCATACCTGAAGGCATGATGAGTTGCCTTCCTGCTTGGAGTGGGGGGTCGGAATACCGTTTCCCCATTTCTCCACGAATTGATAATCCGGGAGATCCACCCATTTTCTTGCTTTCTCTTTATAGCATCAACCTTGGAAAAGTTTGATACTATTCTTTTCTCATTCTCTAGACTACTCTCTAGAGTTGAGATTTTAGAGTCCTTGACCTTGTTGGATGCCAATTGGAGAACCAACAAGATCTTCAGTCGAGCAATCTCTTGAGCTTGCTCCTCAGCAAGTAGGTTGCTTGTCTGAAGGGCTCTCTTTAGAGAATCAGAATTTTCTGAAGGAAATCAGTTCCTGTCTTCAGAAACTTCAAGAGAGACGGGGCAGGATGAAGAAGTTACCTGCTCTTCAGTGTTATTGTCATTAGAGCCAGTGACCGTTGTGTCATCCTCATCAGAGCTGCTTTCCTCACTGGCCTCTTCAGTCTCTGACACGGACATTGGAGCTCTGATGCTGTCCGATAGATCCTTACCTTCATCTTCAGAGGCGAGGACCCCCACATAGGCTTCATCCTCTGATTGACAGCAGATTCCAACTTTCTCTGACCCCCCCATCAGCTCTGAGATCATCACCCACATAGATTTAGCTGACCCACATTTTTCCAATCTAGAGCGAGAAGCTCCAGACCTGATATCCATGATAATTTGACGAATCCTCTTGTCCAAATTAAATAATGAAAGTTCCGTCTCCGACATCTCAGCAATGCACTTGGGTACTTGAATTCCGGAGTCGGAGGTCTTCATAGGAATAAAAGGACCCTCTTCCAGGATAAAAGATGCTCGAGGATCGATAGCATCCAAGTGATATGACACTCTCATCCTCCAGACGGGATAAAACTCCTTTGTGCATGTGGGGAGTCTTAGAGGCGATATCTCATGATCCATCTCCATGCTTCTGACACTGGTGGCAGGATACTACTCAAGGTGTAAACCTTTTTGATGAGTAACCTCCCTCTGATACCACTTGAAAGTCCACCTAGTGTCAACTATCTTCACCTATGGGGGGGGGGGGGGGAATAGGTGACGTGCAGCGTTTTTGCGGAATTTAAGATTGTACCTGCACAATAAAAATAAACAGCACAACACACAGAATACACAAGCTATTTATAGTGGTTCCCCGATTTGGGTACATCCACTTTCCCCCTTCGACCTATCTCCCAACAAGGGACGACTCGGTCTCTTCACCAACAGGATTGAAATCCAATCCTTGCACTATCGGAAGGAACCCTTCCACACGTAGGAGTCAACACTCCCACAACACGGGTTGCACCCAACCCTTACAACATGGAACAAACGTTCATTTACAACAAAAGTAAAACTAGAATGTACAAAAGATACAAACTACGTTTGGAGACTAAGGTGTCCCTCTTCGTTGACGACGTGTTCTTGAAGTCCACAAAAAGTCCGCAACCCTAGATCTCTCTTGGAGAGGATCTCCCCGGAACCGGCGGCGGCAAGATGGGCGGCGACAAGGTTCACGGGATCGGCGGCGACGACGATGTGCGGCTGCAGTACTTTAGAGATCCAAACTTCGTAGCGAAGCTAGCTAGGTCTACCAACGGTCACACTAGGATCAATCGTCTCGATCGATTCGGATGGGGAAGATTTTCCCGATCTACAAATCGATAGACAAGAGATCTCCGATTAGACACGTAAGACTCTAAGCTTGGCTAGGCTTCTGTCGCAGGAGGATCTGGGCGAAACCACGATCAAACGGTGACCAACTCGGCGCGAGCGGCGACGGCGGCGGCGGCGGAGCGGAAACAACGATCTAGGTCACGTCGCGGCTCGTGTTTTTCTTTTCTTCTTCGCTGCTTCCACTATTCAAAAATACCCGTGTATTTATACACATGTATACTCCTAAATGACCGTTGTGGGTCCCACCTGAAGGAAACCCTAGTTCCGGTTCAACACAGTCCCAGCGGCAGAATCCGGTCCAGCAGCTTCCAGAAAAATTGCCAAGTCAAAATCGGCGAGAATCGAAGGTGATTCTCGACGAATCGGCGAGAATCAGTTAGTGATTCTCGACGATTCGTCGAGAATCACTAGTGATTCTCGCCGAATCACTTGATGATTCTCGCCGAATCACTTGTTGATTCTCGACGAATATTACTTGGCCATGATCTGCTCAACGATGGGTTCGGCGAGAATCACTGGCGAGAATCACTGGTGATTCTTGCCGAATCTTACTTGACACCGTTTTGAGGTAGCCGGATATAGTCGGCGAGAATCACTTGGTGATTCTCGCCGAATCGGCGAGAATCACTTGGTGATTCTCGTCGAATTCATGGTTGGAATAACTGCAAGCACAACTTAAGAGGTTTCATCAAATACATTGTGAATTCATCTTAGCTTGACAGGTGGCTTCCTCAAATCCAGGTAATTGTGGATACAATACCCAACAGTGTCGACACCATGAAGGCTAGTGTCGACACTTAGTCTACTTGTGTCGACACTTGGTCCATTTGTGTCGACACTTAAAGACTATCTGTCTCGACACTTTCAGACAGTGACAGAGTTTTCAAGAAGTGACTGGATAACTTGACAACTATCATTTCAACCGGTCAACTTCTACTGTCAGAGCTGTCAGAAGTTTGTTAGAAACCGGATCAGCCGGTCACCATAAAGAAAGCCTATATAAAGGCTTATTCCTTCAACAGAAAAAAAAAATTCAGCAGAGATTGAAGCAATCAATGAAGTGAGAAACAACAAACCAGAAGAAGACCTTCAAGTGAAGATCTAAGAAGTTGGAGAGAGAAAGTTCTTTCTAAGAAGTCAGCTATTGAACCAGGCTGATAAAGGAAGTTTCAGATTGAGATCTGATTCTCAAGTCAGCAGTTGATTGAAGATCATCTGCCAAGAGATTCAACCCTATTGTGTTCTAATTCAAGAAGCTTTGAAGAAAAGCCAAGGGAGGTTGATCTCAGCAAAGTTCTTTCAAGAACTCATCAAGAAGTCAGTCAACTCAACTTTCTCAATCAGAGTTGTGGTTATATTCTTTGTAATTTTAAATTTCTTGTAGGATCCTAAGGGATCTGAGTTGTAAGCCTAAATTATAAAGGCTGAGTGGTAGGGCCTTTGTGCCTGAGTGTAGGAGATACTTTTCTCTGAGTGTAGGCCTTGTTGAGGGCTGAATGTAGGCCTTGTTGAAGGCTGAGTGTAGGTCTTTGTGAAGACTTAGTGGTAGTGCTGTGTGCCTGAGTTGTAGGAGTGGGATCACTCTGAGTTGTAGGAACCTATTTGGGGTTCTGAGCTGTAAGATCTGTGGATCTGAGAAGTAGTGGAGAAGTTAGGCCGAATCTAGTACACTACTAGATAGGCGAAGGGGGAAAGTGGATGTACCCAGACCTTGGGGAACCACTATAAAATCTGTGTGTTCTCTGTGTGTGCTTTATTCTGTGATTGTTGTGGTGTATGTGTTGTATGCTGTGAAGAATTGCATATAATTCTGTGTTTCTGCCTGTAAAGTTTAAAAATCTTAAGTGCACCTATTCACCCCCTCTAGGTGTGTAGGCACTAGTTCTTTCAAGTGCTATCAAAGCGAGGTTCCTCAAAAAGGACATAACAGTCTGAGTACAAGATCTTGTAGGCAGAATCAGCATAATCAAGAATCAAGACAATGGGTTCAACCGAGAATCACAAAGAGCTAGGATCCATGAAGTTGCCAATCTGCAGAAAGGAGATCTTTGACATTTGGAAAGAAAGGGTTAGACTTTTTATGGAAGCCTCAGACCCAAGAATTTACATTACTGTTAAAGAAGGGTCATATGTGTCAATGAAAGTATCAGTTTTGGATGCAAACCAGAGAACTCCAAAAGACTATTCAGAAATGACAAAAGATGAAATTATTCTGGTCACTATGGACAAGAGGGCTCAGAATATTATTGTGAGTGCAATTGATGATGCCACATTTCAGAATCTAATTCATTGTAAAACATCAAAAGAGATGTGGGACACACTGATAGTCTATATGGAGGGATCAGAAGAGGTAAGACATGACAAGAAGTCTTTATTGAATCAAGAATATGAAAGCTTCAGACAAGGAAGCTCTGATATCATAACTGAGTGCTACAAGAAATTCTATAGGATAGTCAATGAGTTGATGTCTTATGGAAGAGAGTTCAGCAATTATGAGTTGAATGATAAGTTCTTGAGATCCCTAACTAAGGATTGGGATACTAAGATTTGTGTCATAGGGGAAATGGCCAAACTAGCAGACATGCCTCCTCCAACATTGTTTGGAAAGCTGTTATATTATGAGATGCAGCTAATGGTTAGGAAGGAGGAAAAGAAAAGTACCAGAGTTGAGCACAAAGAAAGAGCTGTGGCTTTCAAGACAGAAGACACTAGGAAATATAAAAGTAAGTCTCCATCTCCACCTCAAAAAGTTGCTGAGGCTGAGACAGATGAGTCAGAAAGCAAGAATTCTGAAAGCAGTGAGAGTGATGAAGACTTTGCAGCTTTCACCAGACATTTTCAGAAGTTTCTAAAGAAGAAACAGTGGAGGTCTAAGCCATCCACTTCACAGAAGTCATCAAAGAATGAAAGAAGAAAGTCCAAGTCTAGTAAATCTACATCCTCAAAGATAGTTTGCTATTGTTGCAATAGACAAGGACATGTAGTTGCTGATTGTCCAGAAAAGAGGAAAGAGTCAACAGACAAGAAGAAGACTCAGTTCAAGGGAAAAAAGGAAAGATCCTTTGTTGCTAAGAAGGACAAAAGTCTGTTTGATATGTCATCTTCAGAAACTGATTCAGAAGCTGAAGCTTATATTGGATTGTTTGCTGAAGAAGAGGAAGATGAGTTCATACAATTAATGAACTCAATATATGAGCATGAGGACAATCAGTGCCAGGGACTGATGGCCTTGTCATAAGGAGACAAAATCCAGGATCAGCCTGGACCTAGTCAGGTACAAAATTGTTCTTCAAGTTCAATTTTTAGTGCTGGATCAGAATCAGATACATCAGCATCAAGTGATGTGAGTGGATCTGAATCTGAAGGAGACATTCATCAGTTGATTGATGAATATAGAGTAGTGTTGCAGGATTTGAAGAAAAGCAAACTCTTGGCCAAGACTCAGGCTAAGGAGATTGCTAGTCTCAAAGTGGCTGCAACAGATTTTGACAAGTTGCTTGATCAGAAATTAAATGAAATAGTCAGACTGAAACACATTACTGTTATTCAGATGGGGACTATAACATTTAAAAATGATCAAATTAGAAATCTGGAGATTAGTCTTCCGAAGGAGAGAGATATTGTTGCAAGGTTTTCTAAACCAAAGTCTGTTCTACCTTTGATAGATGAGTTTATTCCTCATAAGGGTAAAACTGGATTGGGGTTTACTAAACCTACCAGGACAGTACAGTCCAAGTCTAAGGCAAAGCCCCAGTACTCAACAAGAAGCCTGCTGTAGATAAAATAGCTAGGGTTTAACAAAGGTACAACAGATTTGAGTACTGGTGTTGTGGCAAGGTAGGCCACTTTGCCATAGACTGTTGGCACAATTCAAGTGCCAAGGTGAGTAGCAGACTGCCTGTTAGTAAAGCTACATGTAGTTTTGTTAAGAGTAAGACTAACTTGCACCAAGGACCCAAGAATTATTTGGGTTCTAAGGTTAAGTAATCTGTTTTGCAGGTGAGTCCAAGTGGTCATGCCCCGATATGGTACTTGGACAGTGGATGTTCCAGGCACATGACTGGAACTAGGGGATTGCTGAAGGACTATAGACCAATCAAGGATGGTCCTAAAGTTACCTTTGGTGGTTCTGAAAAAGGAATCATCAAAGGCTTTGGTAACATTTCTAGCAACCTTATTACAATTACTCAAGTGGCTTATGTAAAAGGTTTGAAACATAACCTTATTAGCATAAGTCAGCTGAGTGATTTAGGATATGACATCTCATTTGTCAAAGATGGTTGTCATATCAGTAGGTCTAGTGATCAAAAGATCATTTTGACTGGATATAGGAAGAGAAATGTATATTATCTAGACATTATGTGTGAGAACATAGCTTCTCTTATTTGTCTTGTAGCTGATGAAAGAGTCTCACATTGAGTTAAATGGCACAAGAGGCTGGCTCATCTTAACTACAAGACAATTGACCAACTCTTTAGCAAAGAGTTAGTGAGGAATGGTCCTCAGGTTAAGTGTATAAAGGATGAGATATGCTCAGCTTGTCAAAAGGGCAAGCAGACCAAATCCACCTTTAATAGCATTGAGAACAAAGATGCTGTGAGGTGCCTATACCTCTTGCATATGGATCTTTTTGGTCCTATGCCAGTTCACAGTCTAGGTAGGAAGGTCTACACATTTGTGGTTGTAGATGATTATTCAAGGTTTTCCTGGGTGTACTTCCTAAGGCAAAAATCTGAAACTTCTACTATCTTTTATAGTTTTGTCAAACAAATTCAGAATGAGTTAGACAGTACAGTGATCAAAATAAGAAGTGACCATGGTACTGAATTCCAGTCTGATAGTATGACAAAACTATGTGAAGAATTTGGGATATTTCGGGAATTTTCCTCACCAAGAACACCTCAGCAAAATGGTATTGCTGAAAGGAAAAATAGAACCTTGATAGAGGCTGGTAGAACCCTATTGAGTGACACATCTCTCCCAAAATATTTCTGGGCTGAGGCAGTTAATACTGCATGTCATGTGATCAATAGGGCTACTATCACCAAGAGCCACAATAAGACCCCCTATGAGATTGTGAAGGGCAGAAAACCAAATCTATCATATTTCAGGATCTTTGGTTGTAAATGTTATATAGTTAACAATGGTAAGTCTTATTTAACCAAGTTTGCTGCCAAATCTCAAGAGGGGATCTTTGTTGGGTACAGCAACAACAGTAAGGCTTATAGAGTCTACAACTTGACTACTCAAGTTGTAGAAGAGTCAGTACATGTAGTGTTTGATGAAGCTAGACTCATTAACAATGAATTGTCTAGTAGTGTTTGCAGCTCCACAGGTGTGACTGAGAAGATGGACAAGCTAACTATTGCAGAAGGTCCTACAGCAAGTCAGCAAGTAGAAGAAGGTGGCTGCTGTCCAGGGGGAGTACAAGATACTCATGTTGCTGAAGAAGACCAAGAGGAGCTGCTGAATGAAGAAGCTGAAGGTGTACAACCAGAAAACAGGATGCCTCCAGCAAATAGGCATTTAAAAGATCATCCAGCCAATTAAATTATTGGAGATCTCAGACAAGGGGTACAAACAAGGAGCGGGAATATAAGCTCAGTTCTCTACTCCAGCTTTCTATCCCAAGTGGAGGCAAAGAAATTTGAAGAAGCTATCCTAGACCCTCATTAGATTGAGGCAATGTAAGAGGAGCTGAACCAGTTCAAAAGATGCAAAGTCTGGGAGCTAGTTCCTAAACCAAAGGATCACAACATAATTGGAACTAAGTGGATCTTTAGGAACAAGCTGGATGAAAATGGAGTAATTATAAAGAACAAAGCTAGACTAGTTGCTAAAGGATATAGGCAGGAAGAAGGTATTGATTTTGATCATACCTTTGCTCCAGTAGCCAGACTGGAAGCAATAAGGATGTTCCTTGCCTATGCAACATTCCAAAGGTTCAAGGTATACCAAATGGATGTTAAGTCAGCTTTTCTGAATGGAAATCTGAAGGAAAAAGTCTATGTAGAACAGCCATCAGGTTTTGTTGATTCAACTAAACCTAATTATGTTTATAGACTTAGGAAGGCTTTGTATGAGTTAAAACAAGCCCCTAGGGCTTGGTATGAAACCCTGTCTAGTTTCCTCATTGAGAATAAATTCACAAGGGGGAAAATAGACAAGACTCTATTTCTTAGGGAATCTAGAGGTAAGATTATCTTAGTCCAAATATATGTAGATGACATCATATTTGGGTCTACAGAAAGTAGTCTTTGCAGAATGTTTGCAAAACTAATGCAAGGACAATTTGAAATGAGCAGTATGGGGGAACTTAAGTTCTTCTTGGGTCTCCAAGTTAGACAGACTGAGGATGGTTTATCCATATGCCAGTCTAAGTTCACCCTAGAATTGATAAGTATGGTATGGAAACATCCACTACCATGAAAACTCCTATGGGGTCAACAATGTCTCTAAGCAAAGATGATGCAGGGAAACCTGTAGATGAAACTTTGTATAGAGGGATAGTTGGCTCCATATTATATTTGACTGCAAGTAGACCAGATATCATGTATGCTACATGTGTCTGTGCTAGGTACCAAGCTTGCCCTAAAGAATCTCACTTGACAACAGTTAAAATTTTTTGAGATATCTTAAGGGCACGCGTTATCTAGGCATTTGGTACCCTAGGAATGGAGAATTTGAACTGACAGGTTATTCAGATGCAGATTTTGCAGACTGTAAGGAAGATAGGAAAAGTACAACTAGAATCTGTCAATTCCTAAGTGGAAGGCTGATATCATGGAGTAGGAAGAAACAAACAAGTGTGACTATCTCCACAGCATAATCAGAGTATGTTGCTGCAGGAAGTTGTTGTGCTCAACTTCTATGGATTCAACATCAGCTAGAAGATTATGGTATTCAAGTAAGTAGAACACCTTTATTTTGTGATTCTACAAGTGCAATTTCTATTGCAAACAATCATGTCTCACATAGTAGGACTAAGCAGATAGAAATAAAATACCATTTTCTAAGAGAACATGTGGAAAAAGGAGATATTTCACTAGAGTATATTAATACAGATAATCAGCTAGCTGACATGTATACTAAGCCCTTAGATGAAACCAAATTCAATAAATTTAAAATTGAATTAGGGATGATAAACTTAGAATAGTTTACAAAAATTGGCTAAGTAAAAAGGTGTCGACACACAGAGTTGTCTGTGTCGACACATAGTCGTGGTGTCGACATTTCAGAGGATTGGTGTCGACACATCTAGAAAGTCTGTGTCGACACTTCAGAGAATTAGTGCCGACACATGCAGTGTAGGTGTCGACACATCTAAGGTGGTGTCGACACTTAGGCTTTACACATAATTAGTCTTGTAGAGTCTCGACTAAGTGTCGAGCTAAGTGGTGTCGACACATATACAAGTGTCGATACATATATTCTGTCGACTATACTTGTGTCGACACATAGTTGTCGAGACATTATAAAGTAAGTGTCGATACTTTTCAACAGTGTCGACACAATTTAAGTATTTTGACGCGCCCTTTCATCTTCGATTCTAGAAAGGTATAAATAGGTTTTCGCCATTGTTTGTCGACATGCTCACCAAAGTTTCGAGACCAAACTTGTGTGTCGACATCTCTCTTCTCTAAATTCAAATTTCTTCAAACCCTAATGACGCCCAAGCTAGAAGAGAATGTTAATGAAGGATATGAACTCGTGCGACATGCCTTTGATGATGCGGAACCTGAAATCAAAGGTGTGGTAACCCTAATTGCTGAATCTGGACTGGAATACCTTGTTTCAGAACCCATCAAGATCTGAAAGAAGGAGATCCTAGAATTTCTGAGTGCAGCTTCAGTTGATGATACTGGACTTAAAATTAAATCCAGAGTTCATGGAACCAAGGTTAAGATCACACAGAAGAGTCTGAGGAAGATACTTCAGCTACCAAGAACTAAAGAGGAAGAAGATGTATGTGCTTCTAAGACAAGAGAAGCATTGAGATGGTGTGGACTGGATTCAAACTTGAAAATTGGATCAGTTTTCAATAGAAAAGGAATGAACATCCAAGGAAAATTTCTGTCTGAAATAGTTGGCAAAGTCATCTTGAGCAAGCCTGGAGGACATGACAGAATTTCTGCTTATATGTTGAGTTTGATGACAAGGATCATCTTTAAACTAGATACTGATTGGTCTGTAATTATATTTGAAAAGATAAAAGAGAGTATGAAGAAGCCCAATTTGGGAAGAATTCTGAGTCTATACCTAGATGGAAGTATTCCAGAGGTGATGAATCAAGCAGCTGGATCTAAGATTAACCACATAAGGAGAATGGATTTGAGAATCTTCTCTAGGTGGGATAGAGTACTAACCAAAGAACTGTCATCTCCAGTAAAGGAAACACCCCAGAAAAAGAAGAAGAAAACAACCACTGTGACTCAAGAATCCTCAAGCAGCTCTGAAGAGCAAGTAGTCTTTACTCCTGATGATGAAGAGACAGGAAATGTTGGACAATCTCCAGCAAGACAAGAAGATGCACAGAGGCAGGGGGAGTTACCCTCAGCAAGCCCAGTTCACCTAGATCCACTCCAGGGGGAGCCTCTACTTGTGGAAGAGCCAACTCCACTAGAGAGTGAAAGGGCTACTCAAACTATACTTGAGGTAATAACTAAAATTAATCAATCATATTTCACTATTGAGGAAGAAGTTTTGACTGATTTATTACCTGATATTCATCAGCAAACACAGATACAACCTCAACCACAAGATGTTGTCATGGAGGACACATATGTTGCTGATCAAGTGTTTGATGAGATAAGAGATTCTCCAGCTCATAATCAACAGGAATTTACATTAGAAGAGCTGTTCCCTGATCTTCTACAAACTGATTTTGAGAAAGAGAAAGTTGCTGCTGAGGGGAGGAGATCCATATTGAGGGGGAGCGAGTGGAGATTATAGAAGAAATTGCAAGCAAAGAGACTGAAAAGCCAAAAGATGCTAAGGAACCACAGAGGACTGAGACGGAGTTACCTCCTAGTCCTAAAGAAAGAGTGGATATTGCTAGCACATCTGCTTCAGAGGATGAAGAGGCTGTTAGGGCCAAGAAGAGGAAGTTCCAGGTCTTCAAGAGAAGAAGCCAGAACTATAAGAAAGCCCTACAGACAGTTGCTCCACAGCCTGCTCCATCTACTGACTATAGTTCATTAATGGTGGCTTTACAAATCAAGCTAGATGAGCAGAGTCAAGCTCTAGAAAAGTATGTGGATGAAGGGAATAAATCCCTGCAATTTGATCTTGCACAAGACATAAAATCTATTAGATTTGAAGTAAATCTTAACAAGAAGGAAATGACTGACTGCTTCCATAAGGGAGGAAATGCAGTAGTCTATCTGGCCACTCATCAAGAGAAAATAAAGACAAAACTTGATGAGCTAGAAGTGAAGCAAGACTATGTCCTGGAGAACCAGATCAGAATGAATGATAATTTGACTGCTTCACATAATGCAATAGTAACTGAAATGAATAATATAGCTACTGGTCAGACTACAGCAAGTGCTACTACCAAGGCTGCTTTTGACAAGCAATTGCAAGAGAGTCTAACTGCTGTTAAAACTACTATAGAAGACTCTCAAAAAGCTATCACTGACAAGCTCCAAAGGTTAAAACCTTTCTATAAAGATGGAGTAAACTATCTGAATGCATAGATAAGGTTTCAGAAAGATGATCTGAGGGATCATATAGAGAGAGAAGTCATAAAGGGGGAGAGAGTATTAGTCAAGGCAGGCTCTGATCATGTCAAATGGATTTCAAATTCCATCAGAGCCACCCTTGGATATCCACCCTTATGTGATGATGACAATGTTGCAGAGTCTGGTATTAATCCTGCATATCTTGGAGGAGAGCAAGCTGAAGTAGCTCAGGTAATATACCCTCCAGCAGACTTTGACATGATACATCAAGAGATCTAGACTATGTACAGTCCTCTTGAGGGAAATCAGAATGTCATCATAGAGAAAGTAGTTCAGCCTGTGCCAGAGGCAATACTGAAAGAACAAGAGGCTTTGTTAAAAGAACAAGAGACTCAATTGTCTAAGAAAAGATTCAGAGAGCAAGCTGAACTAAGGCCTGATTTTGAACAATGGAGCCCCACTTCCAGGAATATCATCTTGACTGCATGGAAGGCTGCTAAGGACAATGTCCTGGATAGAGGCAAATGGTATTCTGACCTGGAGTGGAGGAAGCATGAGAATAGGCAAGAGGCCATTGTACAGTATAGAAGAAAAGCTAAACTGGGAAAGCTACCTCCAAATGCATAGGAGCCTAGCAAGTATTTTCCCAAGCCTTATCATTATTTTGAAAGGCAAAAGATAAAGGCTGAAGAGCTAAAAAAGAAAGATCTTAAAGGGAAGAAGCATGTTGTTCCTGAAGACACTGAAGCTCAAGTTCAAGAAAAGATTCAATCTGGAAAAGAGATTGTAATCAAGGAACCAGAGCAGCCTTAGGAAAGCATTTTCTTTAGTTTACAAGTTGTAATCATTTGTATTGAAAATTCTATGTAAACTTTTGACTAATGAAAATATTGGAATTTGTAAGAACAATATCATATGTTCTATCTATATACATTAATTGTTTTGAGATAATTGTTATACATGTTTTGTTTATACATGTTTAAGTTCTTACCCTGTCATATTTTACTGTTTTACATCATACTGTGAATTTGTTATGTATGGTGTATATCATTGACTAAGGGTTATGACTTCTCCAAATAGGGGGAGATTGTTGGGTACATTGAAAAATATGTACCTGATTTGAAGAAGTCTCACCCTACTCAATGATATACATCAAGATGTATTTGATGTACTTTGAGTTACTTTGTGCAGGGTAAGTAACTGCAGGTTTGCAGAAAACGTTTCTAAGTCCATGTGTCGACACCCAGAAGAAAAGTGTCGACACTTAAGAAAGCTTGTGTTGACACCCAGAGAAGCAGTGTCGATACTCGGAGTAATTGTGTCGACACCAAGAATGCAGAGTCGACACCAGAAGGAAAGTGTCGACACATACAGGTAGTGTCGACACACAATGAAGAAATGTCTAAAGAATCAGTGTCGACACTTAGAAGCAGTGTCGACACCCAGAGGAACTTTGTCGACATCACAAGTGTCGACACTAGGAGGCTGTGTCGACACTCAGCAAAACATCAACAAAGTTCAAGTATAAGTGTCGACAATATGAGGCTGTGTCGACACTCAGCAAACTTCAACAGAGTTTAAGTACAAGTGTCGACATAATGAAAAATGTGTCGACACACAGCAAAAGTCTCAACACATGAAAAATGTGTCGACACAAAGGAGATGTGTCGACACTCAGCAAAAGGTTCAACACAGAAGGCATGTGTCGACACAAATAAGATGTGTCGACACTTGGCAAGTCTCAACACAAGAAGATGTGTCGACACAAAGGAGTTGTGTCGACACTTTACAGAAATCAACTAAGTATTGAAGAAGAAGGACTTGTGTCGACACATAGGATCAGTGTCGACACATTCTGAAGAAGCAGTGTCGAGAAGTAATTTCTACAACACAAGGAGTTGTGTCGACACCATGAAGGCTAGTGTCGACACTTAGTCTACTTGTGTAGACACTTGGTCCATTTGTGTCGACACTTAAAGACTATCTGTCTCGACACTTTCAGACAGTGACAGAGTTTTCAAAAAGTGACTGGATAACTTGACAACTGTCATTTAAACCGGTCAACTGCTACTGTCAGAGCTGTCAGAAGTTTGTTAGAAACCGGATCAGCCGGTCACCATAAAGAAAGCCTATATAAAGGCTTATTCCTTCAACAAAAAAAAAAATTCAGCAGAGATTGAAGCAATCAATGAAATGAGAAACAACAAACCAGAAGAAGACCTTCAAGTGAAGATCTAAGAAGTTGGAGAGAGAAAGTTCCTTCTAAGAAGTCAGCTATTGAACCAGGCTGATAAAGAAAGTTTCAGATTGAGATCTGATTCTCAAGTCAGCAGTTGATTGAAGATCATCTGCCAAGAGATTCAACCCTACTGTGTTCTAATTCAAGAAGCTTTGAAGAAAAGCCAAGGGAGGTTGATCTCAGCAAAGTTCTTTCAAGAACTCATCAAGAAGCCAGTCAACTCAACTTTCTCAATCAGAGTTGTGGTTATATTCTTTGTAATTTTAAATTTCTTGTAGGATCCTAAGAGATCTGAGTTGTAAGCCTAAATTATAAAGGCTGAGTGGTAGGGTCTTTGTGCCTGAGTGTAGGAGATACTTTTCTCTGAGTGTAGGCCTTGTTGAGGGCTGAGTGTAGGCCTTGTTGAAGGCTGAGTGTAGGTCTTTGTGAAGACTGAGTGGTAGGGCTGTGTGCCTGAGTTGTAGGAGTGGGATCACTCTGAGTTGTAGGAACCTATTTGGGGTTCTGAGCTGTAAGATCTGTGGATCTGAGAAGTAGTGGAGAAGTAAGGCCGAATCTAGTACACTACTAGATATGCGAAG
This sequence comes from Platanthera guangdongensis, assembly GCA_039583875.1. Classification (NCBI taxonomy): domain Eukaryota; kingdom Viridiplantae; phylum Streptophyta; class Magnoliopsida; order Asparagales; family Orchidaceae; genus Platanthera; species Platanthera guangdongensis. Next base: position 114,483,783 of record CM077156.1, read on the forward strand.
GGGGGAAAGTGGATGTACCCAGATCTTGGGGAACCACTATAAAATCTATGTGTTCTCTGTGTGTGCTTTATTCTGTGATTGATGTGATGTATGTGTTGTATTGCTGTGAAGAATTGCATATAATTCTGTGTTTCTGCATGTAAAGTTTAAAATGCTTAAGTGCACCTATTCACCCCCCCTAGGTGTGTAGGCACTAGTTCTTTCAACCGTGTCAGCCCCAAATTAGCCATAGTCAGGGAATTTTGTAGCCGTTCATTTCCTTCCTCTGAGATCTGATGGACCAGGTTTCTCCTTGCTGCTTTAAGGCCGAAATTGAGAAGATAAGTCTCATTTGACCTTTGGCCATTCTCTTTATAAAAAGAGCTAGAGAGAAGGGAGAGCAACAAGGAGGAGGAGAAGGGATCCGACCGCCAGTGGATCTTTAGAATTCCGAACTAAGGTCCGAGGCCAGATTTGTGGAGGCAAGGCCACTGCGCTGCTTTCCAACCGGCTAGATTTCCATGGATCCAAAGAGGTCATCAAGGGTAACGATCTCCTTCTTGGACAAACGAAGTACTACTTTATGCATAAGCATGGAATCCTCCACCAAGAGGTGGACAACGTAAGTGATTCCAGGTTGAGTCTGCATCTAGAGCCGGAAATGTGTAGTACGGCATAAGCATGTTGTGTGAAGCCCATCCGGACGGTTAGTCTGGATTAGTGATGTTTATGTTGTGAACCGGAGAATACTCCATGTATTGTATGGATGCCTATGAATTGTGAATCATTGAAAAGCTTTGTATGAGCCCTTGTATTGGGTGTGTTGAACTGGAATGGTTTGGAAAGCGGCTCTGCGAGAGCTGTGTGCGGAGCGGGAAGGGAAGGCCGACCCGCGTCAAGATCTGCGCTATTGACGAATTGAGCAACGGGAAAGGCTGACATGTACCTGTGTTGTGGGAGATCGATTGGTGGCAATGCATGGGTGGATGCGGCCCCGACCCGGCTTACTGCACCACAATGGTGGGTCGATTTAAATGCTCAAGTTTGTCGTGAGGTTAGCACATATGAGTGGGATGGACGGAATGTCCCCAGCATGCATGTTGGTAGACTAGGACCGCCCAACCAACAAGTTAAAAACCTCTGCTCGGTGGGGCTGTCAAGGAGTCCGGCCTACTGTAATGTGCCCTGAGTGCACGGAGCGTCTGGTGGAGGCCGACGTTTGTGATGTGATACTTATTATGATAGTTATATGTTGTAATGGCGACGCATACAGGGAAGTAACCACTGCCCCGGGTAAGGGGTAAGGGGTAAGGTCGTTATAATTGGTCAGCTAATGCTGACTGTTGCTTTGTTTACCACTCTTGGGGTGGATGTCCAACTGCAGGTGCTGACGGGTTGAATTGGATTGAGCGGATTGAAGCCCTTGCTGCTTAAAGGCCCTTGAAGGCTGTGCGATGTCTTGGATTTTATGTGTGGCCGGTCTGCGTGCCGATGTATGAAGTCATATAGTTGTAAAGAGAAACTTGTAAGGCCTTAAGTCCATGAGAGTTGTGTATTTGTATACATTTCTGGTTATATATATAACTATGTGGTTTATATATGTAGTGGGCATTCATTGTGATTAATTCTTGCAACTTAAAATGCTTTTGCTAGAATCCTCTGAGCTAGGATGCGAGTAGAACGTGATTTTGATATCCACACGTAATTCTGTCGTTTGTTTGTGGAATATGGTATGGGGCCCCGGCCGGACCCACCGTTATATTCCATATGACGAATGAAGGCGTTACAAAGTGGTATCAGAGCCAGGTTTAGATATTTGGGAGGGGGAACATAATTGAACTCACGAATGTCCACTAGGAATGTAATACATGCACGTGAGGAGCGTGAGCGTGTAGTCAATGTATAATTGTCGTTATGACATGGACGTAACTGGTGTTTTGTACATTGATAGGTGACGAGGAGTGGTGCTGGGCAGTCTGAGCCCCAGCGTTCCGATGAGAGTGTGGCACCAGCTGAGGCGCCTACGCCTCCTCCCTCGGCGGAACCATATGTGTGGTTACTGAGATGGTGCTCGCAGTGTTACATGCACAGCCTGTTGGGCAGGAAAGGCCTGCAGGGGTGCTAGTGCGGCTTGGTGTAAGGCAAGAGCGCGTTGAGGCTCTGGTGGGTGAGCAAGTAGCTGACCAGCAATTGAAACGGTTTATGGAGTTTCATCCACCTACGTTTGGGGGAACGGGTTCCCCAACGCTGGTTGAAGATTGACTTGCAAGAGTGAAGAGGATCCTGACAGCAATCAAGACTGCGGAGGGGCAAAACGTTACCTTAGTCACTTTTCTGTTGGAAGGAGACGCGAGGTTTTGGTGGGATGAAGTGGAATTGCACCCCTTGGCAGGTCGAGGATTAGAGGAGATCTCGATCGAAGAATTTTCAAGATTATTTCTGGCCAAGTATTTGCCAGTGTCGCAGCAAATTGCCATGGAAAATGAGTTCCAGCGTTTGCTGCAGGATGAGAGTAATGCTGATACTTACCTGCATGAGTTTACTAGGCTGGGGCGCTATGCGGGGTCTACTTTCGCTGAGGAGGCGCGAAAGATGAATAGGTTTTATGAGGGACTTCGTGATGAGTTGAGGTTGGCACTCCCGAATTCAGTGAACCAAGGCTTTCAAGTGTTAGTAGATACAGTCCGGGCGCTGGAGAAAGATTTGAAACGAGTGCAGGACAAGAAGAACTTGGCGGCGGAAAAGCCGGAATTTAAAGTTCCACAGTCGGAACAATCAGAGTTTAGGAGACGAGACAAGAAGAGGTTCAGGCATGCTGAACCAACTCCTTCGACTGTTTCTTCGGGAGCAACATATGGACAAGAACGTGTTGAGACACGTACATGTTTTAAATGTGGGAAGCAGTGACAAATAGCTCGTGATTGTTGGAGTGGCCCTTCAAGGGGTGAGAAAAAGACAGGTGCGTCTTATGAGGAAAAGGGTAAGGCAGTGACCGAGTCATCTACATCCCGGACGCAACCTCGAGTGTACAATCTCGAATTGCAGGAGCCGTAAATCTCAACTGGTGAAGTACAACAGCCTCGAGTGTTTAGTTTAGAAGTACAAGAGGCCATAAAACGAATTATGAGAGATGCGGACGAGCGGAAAAAAGTGAACCATGTCTCTTCGTGTGATGTAACTATATGGTGTATATATGTATAAGATTATGTATATATGACTTGTTTTGTGTGATGTCATGGGGAGAGACAAGCTGCGGCCTCTGAGCTCTAACCCGGATCGTTTTAGCGAGGTGCAATAAAAGAGTGGTTATGTTGGTATGTACAGTTGAGCTAAATTTCGGGACGGAATTTCGTGTTAGGGGAGGGTTGTAACACCCCAAATCCCAAATTTGGGTTCGGGCTGGGCGACACGGCCTGGGATACGGGCGTGTCCCAAGCTGTGTCCTGCTCGGTTGAGCAGCTTGTCGAGTGCTCGACGAAATGCACGTGACGAGTTCCCGAGAGGGAACACGCCCTGTGACACGGGCGTGTCTGAGGGCGTGTCTGAGGTGTGTCCGAGGCGTGTCCTCTGTTCGACGACCTCCACTCGAGTGGATGCGCTCGACGAATTCTCGAGAGAGAGGGCACACGGCCTGTGACACAGCCGTGTCACATGGCCGTGTCCTGCTCTATATACTCAAGCGGGTCTCGAGGGATGGTCTCGAGTATTTCTCGAGTAAGGCACACGGCCTGTGACACGGGCGTGTCAGAGGCCGTGTCCTGTCCAATTACTCGAGTGGTTCTCTCGAATAGGTCTCGAGTGTGCCTCGAGTGGGGCACACGGGCTAGACACGGGCGTGTTTGAAAGCGTGTCAGGGCACATGGTCTGTGACATGGGCGTGTCACATGGCTGTATCCTATTCTGGATAAGTCAATTCGTACGCCGCCTAAGGTACACGGCCTGTGACACGGGCGTGTCATAGGCCGTGTTAGCCCCGAATTAGCCATAGTCAGAGAATTTTGTAGCCATTCATTTCCTTCCTCTGGGATCTGATGGCCCAGGTTTCTCCTTACTACTTTAAGGCCGAAATTGAGAAGATAAGTATCATTTGACCTTTGGTCATTCTCTTTATAAAAAGAGCTTGAGAGAAGGGAGAGCAAGGAGGAGGAGGAGGAGAAGGGACCCAGCCGCCAATGGAGCTTTAGAATTCCGAACTAAGGTCTGAAGCCAGATTGGTGGAGGCAAGGCCACTGCGGTGCTTTCCAACCGGCTAGATTTCCATGGCTCCAAAGAGGTCATCAAGGGTAACGATCTCCTTCTTGGACAAGCAAAGTCCTACTTTATGCATAAGCATGGAATCCTCCACCAAGCGGTGGACAGCGTAAGTGATTCCAGGTTGAGTCTGCATCTAGAGCCGAAAATGTGTAGTACGGCATAAGCATGCTGTGTGAAGCTCATCCGGACGGTTAGTCTGGATTGGTGATGTTTATGTTGTGAACCGGAGAAGACTCCGTGTATTGTATGGATGCCCGTGAATTGTGAATCATTGAAAAGCTTTGTATGAGCCCTTGTATTTGGTGTGTTGAACTTGAATGGCTTGGAAAGCGGCTCTGCGAGAGCTGTGTGTGGAGCAGGAAGGGAAGGCCGACCCACGTCAAGATCTGCGCTATTGAAGAGTTGAGCAACGGGAAAGGCTGGCATGTACCTGTGTTGTGGGAGATCGATTGGTGACAATGCATGGGCGGATACGGCCCCGACCCGGCTTGCTGCACCACAATGGTGGGTCGATCTAAATGCTCAAGTTTGTCGTGAGGTTAGCACCTCTGAGTGGGATGGACGAAATGTCCCCAGCATGCGTGTTGGTAGACTAGGACCGCCCAACCAACAAGTTAAAAACCTCAGCTCGGTGGTAGTGCCAAGGAGTCCGGCCCACCGTAATGTGCCCTGAGTGCACAGTGCGTCTGGTGAAGGCCGGCGTTTGTGATGTGATACTTGTTATGATAGTTATATGTTGTAATGGCGAAGCATACAGGGAAAGAACTACTGCCCCAGGTAAGAGGTAGGATCGTTATAATTAGTCAGCTAATGTTGACCGTTGTTTTGTGTACCACTCTTAGGGTGGATGTCCAACTGCAGGTGCTGACGGGTTGAATTGGATTGAGTGGATTGAAGCCCTTGCTGCTTAAAGGCCTTTGAAGGTCATGCGAAGTCTTGGATTTCATGTGTGGCCGACCTGCGTGCCGATGTATGAAGCCATATAGTTGTAAAGAGAAACTTATAAGGCCTTAAGGCCATGAGAGTTGTGTATTTGTATACATTCCTGGTTATATATATAACTGTGTGGTTTATATATGTAGTGGACATTCATTGTGATGAGTTCTTACAACTTAAAATGCTTTCGCTAGAATGCTCTGAGCTAGGACGCGAGTAGAACGTGATTTTGATATTCACACGTAATTCCGCCGTTTGATTGTGGAATATGGCGTGAGGCACCGGCCGGACCCACCGTTATATTCCATATGACGAATGGAGGTGTTACATCTACAGCCTAGGTTCGCCTCTCTTCTCCTCTGTATTTTGGGAATTCTTTGTCCGATCTCTTGGTCTTCAATTTTTTGTTTGGAGATTTTGTTAACAAAACATCTGTACCCATCGTGACTTTAAAACGTTTCATTTTATTAAATTTTAACGGTTTCATTTTAGTTTTTACTTTGTTAGAAATTTTTTAAATTTTTACCACATCTCAGAAGGACAAATTTCTAGAATGGCCTTCTTATAAATTGAAAGTATAGAAATAATCCTATTTTAATAACCATTCCGAGAATAGGCTCCTTTGGAGGCTTATGGGCCTCGCATACAGTTTTTTAAGCTGATTAAAGAGATTAATTGTGGCGACTGTTTTAAATCTTAAATAATGATGATATTAATAAATTAATAATTGATTAATTTATTGTTGGATTCACTGTACAGTTTAATATTCTTGTCTCACACCTCTTTCAAGCTTTTTTCAACATGCTTGAGAGCCAATAAAAAAAATCATATGCCCACATAGCTAATCAGACAAATTTGTTGATAATTCATTCATTTAATTTGCGAGAACAATAAATATTTGGGCGGTTGAAGAAGATTTTGATGGAAAACTTTCACAAAATAACCTAATCATAAACTTTGTAATACATCACGATTTACAAGTTGGAACCTTTTTCGGAATAAAATGGGAGATGCATTGCACTATTAGTGCTTGGTTTATACAGAATCATGTACAATTTAAAACATTTCAGTCAAATCAGTGCAGATTAGTCCTATTATGTATTGAGAATATGCATTCTAGCCAACCTTGTCCATGGAAATTAAGGGCTATTGTTTCCAAAAACACGGAGCTTGGTTGATTTCAAAAATTTTTTGGCTCGCATATATGTACAAATGCGAGCATACAAAATAGTCACAGACAATGCACATGCCCCCAAACTCATCGACATCATAATACAATGGATGAGCACATCGATCGCAATAATAAAAGATGTGGTATTTGTAAATAATTGATACACAATCGAGCAACATATTCCACAAATCCAAAAAAATCAATGGTAAGAATTTATTTGTTTATAAAATTTTATTATATTTTGTGTACAAATCATCTGCTTAAATATTTGTAATAATGTTTTCGTTTAAATTTTTTTGGGCATTATGGTGGAATGCACTAGCTCTAGCAAGGAATGAATCGTTGGGTTTCTTTAAGACGTTTTGGAGGACTTTTTTTCAGTCATTTTGTTTTAATTTTGCTAAATCAGCATCTGTTATTTTGAGAATGCACTAGCTGCTTATTGTACTAGTTCTGTTGTTCTAATTATACAAATTGTTCAATCTCAACAATTTCTTTAATTTCCTGAATCTCTATAGTTTCTTCAGTCATATAAAATGATAGATTCTCGGTTTAAAAAATATTTCTCAAGATTAGCTCTAAGTGAAACAAACTAAGATATTTTTGCTTAGAATAATTGAATTTCTTACATCCGTCACAATTAATCTCCTTAATCAGCCGACAAAACTGCATACGGGCCAATATGATGTCAAAGGAGGCTATTCGCGGAATGGTTATTAAAACATGGCTATTTATATACTTTCAATTTATAAGAAGGTCATTCTGAAAATTTGTCCATCTCAGAAAAGCTGCGTAATAAGCAAGGCAGATTTTTTTATGTTCTTTTTGATGTGTATTAGATGCTTTTTCAGTTTTTTGATTTTGCCCTTAGCATTGACTTGCGGAGATTGTTGTCGACGTTTTTCATAATTTAGCAGTTTTGACAAATGGTACGTTACGTGCTTGTGGTAACAATGAGTATGGCCAGCTTAGGTTACGTTTTTCACAATTTTTTAAGTTTTGATAAATGATATGTTACATTTTTCGGTTTTTAAAGGTGCTTGATCGGACGGTCCTAATGAGATTTTTGGTGTGCTTCCAAATATGCATATCGATTTAAATGACACACACACACACACACACACACACACACACACACACACACACAAGATTTTGAAAACTGGATCAGAGAATGAATCAGTGAAATCAAAGGTTCAAGATCTGACCAGTTGGTTCGGTCAGACAGGGGTTGAATCATGATATTAGTTATTATATAAATATTAAAATCATCTATCATAATTTAACATAATTTTTATTTTTAATAAAAATGACGGAAATAAACGTCATCAAAATTATGTAAAATATTTTCATAAATAGTAATATATTTTATTATCATCTAATATATTTATATTAGTATTTTATGATTTTTATCACATATATAAAAGTTATCAAATTTGTTATAAAAATTATGTTTTAATCTTGTTATTATTATTATTAAAATTATGTTTTTGGTCGCACGGGCTACGCTAGTGCTCAATGCTCTCGGGAGGTCTTCGGCCGTAACAGGCGGCTTTGCCCGCTGAGCACGGGCTTCGCAAGTGCTTGATGCTTCAGGTGGTTTTCGGCCACATAGAAGCGGGCTTCACCCGCTTCCATGCAATTCACCATCTCGTCGCCGCAGCCGCTACTCGCGGCCCCTCGAAGCAAAATTATTTTGATTCGAACTCCGGGAGCCGTGAGTGGCAGGTGCGGCGCCGAGATGGTGGATTGCATTGAAGCGGGCGACCGCTTTTATGCGGTCGAAAATCACCCGAAGCATCAAGCACAGGCGAAGCCCGTACGCAGGCGGGCGAAGACCGCCTGTTGCGGCCGAAGGCCGCCCGAGAGCATCGAGCACGGGCTACGCCCATGCGAAGATGCTCGTATATATAATATTATTTTTTAAAGTTATTTTAGTGTTAAACTATATAATATATTATATATATATTATAATTATATACATATAAATTATAATATTATTTTTGTAATTTTTTTACTGTTAAACTATAAATATATAGATATATAGATATATTTGTAATTTTAAATTATTTTTTGTAATTTTAAATTGTTAAAGTATATATATATAATATGCGGTCGATTTATATATATACGAGTAACAGACACGGGCCTCCGCCCTCGTGTCTCGCGCGAAAGTACCCGAATGCGGTGGCGGGCTTCGCCCGCTCCCCTGGGCTCATAATATATTATATATATATATATATATATATATATATATATATATATATTATATATATATATATAATATATATTATATATATATATATTATACATAAGGGTTAAAACACTCTTTCGTGCAAGGGCATTTTAGAAAATGTCAATGTTGCACCAAATGTTGATTTTCCCTTATATATATATATATATATATATATATATATATATTATATATATATATATATATATATATATATATATATATTAAGGTAACATATTAAGCTCAAGTTTTTTTAAGTAATAAAAAATTTGAGCTGTTTCTCACACAATACATGTCTGATTTGACAAATAATACATGTATTTTGTAGCCAAAACGAGATATAAAACTTTCATGTTGAACATTCTTTCAAAATTTACACGGTTTGACCGGAATCTCGCCCGAAAGGTTGCTAACTCGAAATGAATATATATAATAAATTTCAAAATTCGGGCCAAATTTCGGCTAAACCGTGCAAATTGGAAAAATTTTAAACATGAAAGTTGTAAATCTTGTTCTTTGCTACAAATGCATATATTATTTTCATAATTACAACATTTATTATGCGACATCTAGCTCTTTTTTTTTTAGACTTAAAAAAGTTTGAGCTTATATATTCATATACATATTATACAATATAGTATACTTATACATATATAGACATAATATATATAGATACATATATATAATAGATACATATATATATATAGATACATATATATATATAGATACATATATATATATATATAATATATAGATACATATATATATTATATATATAGATACATATATATATAGATAAATAGATATACATACATACAAC
>CM077156.1:114495672-114507144 GCA_039583875.1 Platanthera guangdongensis
ACATACATACATACATACATACATACATACATACATACATACATACATACATACATATATTTATACGAGCTTCTTCGCAGGGGCTATGTTCATGCTTGAAGCTCTCGGGGGCCTTTGACCGCATCCAGGCGGGCTTCGCCCTCCTGCGTAGGGGCTACGTCTGTGCTTAATGTTCCGGGCGGACTTCGGCAGCATAGATGCGGACCTGGCTTTCTTGTAATTCAGCGGCTCTACGCCACAACGACCACTCGCGGCCCCCCGGAGCCCTGTGATTGTTTGATTTTGCATGCGTGCTAAGGGGGGTTGCGCGTGGCAGTTGCAGCGCCGAGTCGGTGAACTGCGTGGAAGCGGGTTCTGCTTCCATGTGGCTGAAGGCCGCCCGGAGCATCAAGCACGGGCGAAGCCCAAGCGGAGGCGGGCAAAACCCTCCTGGATGCGGCCGAAGGCCACCCGAGAGTTTCGAGCACGGGCATAGCCTGTGCGAATAAGCTCGTATTTATATAATAGTATAAATAATATAAATAAATATAAATACAAATAATATAATATAATATAAATAGAATTAAAACTTAGCACTTAGGTCAGAAATAATTAAAGCGGGGAGGAGAAGGGGAGATGCACGGAAAGTGGAGGGGCGGGGGGCGGACCAACCGCCGGATCCCGGCGGGGGTAGGCCCGAGGCGAACCGGTAAGACCACTGCCGTCGGTGGCCCTGCCCGTGAGCCCCAACCGGGGAGAGAGGAGGAGGAGGGGTGCACGGGAAGAGGAGGGGGCAGGCCAACCGCCGGACCACGGCAGGGGAAGGCCGGAGGCAAACCGGTTGGGCCACCGCCGACGGTGGCCTAGCCGGTTCGCCTCCGACCTACCGCCGCCAGGGTCTCCTGTATCTGGCGACCCCGTCGATTGGGTCTGGTTAAGATGTCGCCGGCTCCGGCGGCGATGATGGCGTTACAATCAATTTTTTTAAGTACGAACGCCGGCTAGGATGGGGGAGGGGCAAAACTGGCAATTCAAATGTATCAGACAAAATCACTGTATGAACTCAACGTTTTCTTATATATATATATATATACGAGAGCATCTTCGCACGGGCTACGGCCGTGCTCGATGCTCTCGGGCGGCCTTCGGCCGAATCCAGGCGGGCTTCGCCCGCCTCCGAACGGGCTTCTCCGGTGCTCGATGCATCGTTTCGGGCTGCGCCCGCATCAAAGCGAGATGCACACACTTCAAGACGGGCAATGCCCGCAATCTATACATATGAGTACTCAAAATGACCGTAAAAAAATATAAATCAATAATGCAATTTTTTTTATATAAAAAAATTTACGTTTTGTCATAAAAACATTAATTTCACGCAATCTTTCTTCATCTCTCCCTCTCTCTCCTCCCCTCTCTCTATCTTTCTCTCTCTCCCAACTCTCTCCCCTCATCTCATGTTCTCTCTCATGATCCAATGGCTCTTGTTTGATCTATGGTGTGCCTCCAAATACCTATATTGCTTTTATATAATAAGATATATATATAGATATATATCTTAACCACTATAAAGAAAATATAAAACTCATGAATTTTTAATTCATTGAATCGATTCGGCAACATGATCTGAATGCATTATTTTATAGTCATTCATTTTTTATTATTAAACAATGAAAAATTCTAGCCCTCCTAATGCTACTCAAAGTGAAGGACAAGAGAGAGAGAGAAAGATAGAAAGAGAGAGAGAGTTTTTTTTATATAAAAACATATATTTGTTTAAAAAATAAAAATTATAATATTGATGTAAATTTTTTTATGGTTATTTTGAGTACACATATGTATATGTTGAGAGCGCAGCCGAAACGATCCGTCGGTGGTGGGCAAAGACCGTCGTCATTGGCCAGATACTGTCATATTTGGCCATAGGGGCGGAGCCCCGTGTCGGGCACTCGTGTTGTGTGTGTGTGTATTGCCATTTACCGGGACATCCCCTCTAACTTTGCTAAATTACTGACAACATCCCTCTTATTATCGAAATTACAAACACTTCACCTAAAGTTTTCATTTTATTACAAAAACCTCCCCTGAAGATTTAATTTCATAACATAAATGCACAAAAACAACTCCCTCGATGAACAGTGTCCAGAGGGTATTTTCTTCATGAATGCAATGAAATGAAAATATAAGAGGAGGTTTTGGTAATGAAATGAAAACTTAAGAGGAGTTTTTTGTAATTTCAAAAATAAGAGGGGTGCTCTCACTAATTATACTAATTTACAGAATTATTTCTATATATATATATATATAATACATTACACATTATATATGTTACAGAATTTCTAGTAATATTGCAAATAAGTAATAAACCTAAAGATTAGATAAGTAAATAAGAATCAATGAATTCACAACAAACTGACAAAGTCAAGTTTCAAAGATTATATTTCCTGAAGGTCCACCAATAAATTCCTAATTTTGTTAGAAAAAATAGGAATTTATTAGAACCCGCTTGTTCATCCTAAACCAGCCCGGTTATCGGTTTTACGGCATACGGCCGGTTCTTGGCAGAGGTGGTTTCAGAGCCCAGATCAGACCGCCTGGTGCACCGATCAGCGGTCCGACTGGTTGAATCGGCTGATCCGTCCGATTTTCATAATGTTGTGTGTGTTGCAGATCACCCGGCTTTTCCCGATCCGGAGAATCAAACTGCATAGCTTAGAGTTGTGTTGGGCTCACAAACAGTTAAAGAAAACAACAAAATGACAAGAAGCCTTTTTGACGTGAAAATCCGAAAATGGTGAAAAATCATGTGCCTCGATTTGTGACGCGTCAAAATCCACTTTTCGTGATTTTACAAAGGTTGTAGTTTGATCTCGGAGGGCGACAGACCGCTACTCTGTTACAAGTGTAGAGGATGAAATATGCCGATGAGAAAATGGCTAAGTTCTCGAATGCTCGATGAAAGCGCTCCGGCCTTGATATGACGTCGAACTGACAAAATCTTGGTGAAAGCGTTCCAGCCGGAAAATCTTCCAAGTCCACGGAGCTTGTATAGGCAGTGCTCTCGTTGATGTGAAGCCTAGATGGGAGCACTCTCGCGGAGATGGTTGACATCACTTAAGATGTGAGGAATCTGTGGTGCAAGGAGAAGAGCAGAGTGAATTTCCGAGCAAAAGATCAGTGTAAATCCACGATCTCGCCCAAAACCTCAGAGCTCTCTCTTGCCTCTGTAGCTGTTTGTCTTCAAATGAAGGTCTGGAGACTTATTTATAGTTTTCTTGAGTCAGGGTGGTAATTGCGCTGGGGAGTAATTTGTTCCGACGAATGATGTTGCTCCATTTCGATCACCCAGATCACCAATTTTTTTCAAAATGACGGAGATGCCCCACAGGAAATTTAGACGGCCCGAGCAAGGTGTCTGGCGGCGGTGGTGGCTGGAGGCGGCGGCCGGCGGAGGCGAAGGCGTCCAGCGACGGCGGAGGCGGAGGCGGCCGGCAGCGACAGGAGACGGCGAGGGTCTTCGGCGGCAACGACCGCCCCCACCACGCGTGCGCGGGAGCACGCTGCGCGGCCGCGAGTGCAGGTGTAGTCGCTGTGCGCGGGCGGTCGCGCTGCGCACAGGCGGCGCCGCGCTACGCGCGCTGCATCCGTGTTGTGCGCAGGCGGCCGCCTTGCACGCGCTGTGCCGGTGCGCCATGCGCTCGAGCTGTCCTGGATCGTTGGCATGAGTGTGTGTAGTTTTGCCCTCTTCTTGGATGTTTTCTGACCTTTCGGGTGAGCGCGGCTTTCCGCGCGCGGCTAAATTGGCCCGTTCAACTTTTGTCCTTGGTCAATATGCTCCCGGTTTGACTCAAGGATTACAGTGGGAACCTCATCAAATGCCCCAAATTTTCGTGGGTTATGATCGGCGAATCAACGAGCCAGAAAATTTCTAGGCTTGGCGGTTTCGTCTCGGGTTTGTGGACATCATTTCAGCCTGAACGCGTCACTAGTTACTATTTTGCGGTGTGAAATACCCCCTTAGTTGGGCTTTGATGTGAGCGGTGATGTCTTGGACCCGTCCGTGTCTGACTCGTGGGTTGAAGATTTCGCAAGGATGCATGGACGGTGATGCCTGCGGCAGACTGCTCCCACACTGTCCTTGCTTGATGCGTGATGCCTGTGGCGCATCGTGAAAACGTTCTCTCACTTTGTGGCGTTGGTGTGGAAGAGTGCTGCTTTGCGTTCTCCCTCCTCAGGTGTGGCGACACACGCTAGCTTGTGTGTTGTCGCGGGAGTTCGCGTTGGTGGCAAGTTCTTGTGATGTGGAGCAATGTTCTGCCACCTTGTCTCCGCATCGCGGAAGGACTCGCGGGGTTGCTGCTGCTAGAAGACAAGGAGGGACATGGTGTATGTTTCCACGCTGCAACTTAGAATGATTCGATGTCCATTACTATCGAGAGCTGGGACGGAGCTTCTTGAGGCGGAGGCCCTCGATGGCGTCCATAACTTGGGATGTTGCAATGATGTGAGCTTTTGTGCTTGCATAACACAAGGAGTCCTAGGGCCTTGGAGTGGAGTGAGGCCAGATAACCATCTGAGATGACAGATACAAAGGTAGGTTGGTTGTGGTTACGCGCTGCTGAACTCTGCCTTGTATTTGGCCGGGGCTTTGCGTGTCATGAAGGCTGCGAGGGAATTCTGTCCCCTGAGAAGGTGTTGTCTTGGAAGATGCTGCTGGTGATGGGGAAGAAGTTGATTGCATCTGTGTTGCACAAAGATTGGCATTGTCATCTGGCGTATCGCCTTTGTCATTTGCTTTGATTAGTTGCGCTGGTTTTTGCGTTACGTGTTGACCGTGCGACCCCCCACGAGTAGTGGCCTTGCGTGGTGAAGATCCTGTCATCGTCATCAGGCGGGGATCTTAGCAATTGCCAAACAGTTCTTTACCGTTGTCTATGTTGTGGTCACTTGGTGCCGCGACATGTGTTGCGGCGGGCGGGGAGAGCATCTGGTGCTTTTATATTCCTTGTTCGTCGTGCGCTATGCTGGATATTGTCGTCGAGCGTTAGTGACAAGAGCCTGCTGCTTAAGTGTGATTGGGAGGACACTTGCCCCCCTTGCCTTGGTGGTGCGGATAGACTCTGAGGTTTGTTGGTTTCGGGAGGCAGCGATGGACCTTGGTTCACGTGCGCTTTGAGAGGCCCCGAGATTTGGCAGAGAGACTTCACTTGCTAATTCCTGGGGAGGTCCAGAGTCCGTCCACGCGGTAGCTGTGAAGAACCTTAACGATCGCTCTCGAGGAGGGCCTGAGTCCGTTCAGACGGAGGTGGAGCAGCTGAAGAAAAAGAATGCTCAACTGTCTAGGAAGCTGAAGGGGTCGAGGTTAAGCAAGCGCCTGCGGTGATCGAGTACAACGGGTCTCTCGAATTTGAGATGGAGCGATCCCGTATCACATCGCAGGTCTGCTCGAAATGATGGTGATTAGGATTGATCTGCTCGAGTGCGATGCCACATACCGCTTGGGCTTTGGAAAGGGGTTTCAGGCTTTTCGGAGGGTACCAGAGTGTGGTGACCTGAGCGTGGAGGATGCCTCAGATGACAACGTTGACATTGATGTTGAGGGATGATCCCATTGTGCCCTTTTTGACTGTTTGCATTGCTTTTGCTTCATCTTGCAGGTGTGTCTTTGCACAGTAGTATGTTTTTTGTTTTTTCTGATAATGTAGCTCGTGGGTCAGCTTTTGTTTGAAGGGAGACCCTCTTTTTCGGACCTCTCACACTCTAGTTGTGCTTTGGTGCATGTACACTTTTGGCATAATATTGCTTAGCTTGAATGCTAGCATTTTGCGCCGATTGCTAGCGGGGGATATTCGTCCGCTGACATTTCGGGAGGACCAAAGTCCGCTTAGGAGTTGGTGGTGAGGAACCCTTGTTCGATTGCGCTTTGGGAGTACCGAGGTTCGTCCGAGTGGGAGCCGCGAAGAACCTTTATTCGATTGCGATTTGGGAAAATCCGAGTGGGAGCGGCAAAGAACCTCTGTTCAATTGCGCTTTGGGAGTACCGGAGTTCGTCCGAGTTGGAGCGGAGAACCTTTGTTAGATTGCATTGTTGGTGTTTTGGCTCCTACCTGGTTCAAGTGAACCGGGCCACCTGCATCATTAAAAAGGAAACCGCCTGCACCCGCGTCACACCACCCTCTCCACGGTAACCGCCTGTGCCCCCTCCTTTCTCTCTCTCCCGTTCTCTCTCTCTCTCTCTCTCTCTCTCTCTCTCTCTCTCTCTCGTGCTCTCTCTCTCTCTCTCTCTCTCTCTCTCTCTCTCTCTCTCCCGTGCTCTCTCTCACGTGTGTTGCCGCTCGTGGAGGAGGAGCGCCCCGCGCTGCCGCTCAAGGGGGAGAAGAGTCGTCGCACCCAGTCTGTGGAGGAGGAGCGCCGCCGGTGGTCGCACGGTTTGAGGTGAGGCGGTGTTCGGCTGTAGCCGTGGAAGGAAGAAGGCCAGGGGACTGTTTTGTGGAGGCTGTTTTGTGGAGGCTGTTTTGTGGAGGCTTTGGAGATGAGAAGTTTGCGTTGAGGACGGGCTACACGTTCGTGGCGAGGTCCGGGTCCGCACTTGGAGTTTTCTCTCCGGTGGTGGCGGTGGTGGCGGTTGAACGTCGGAGATTGACGTTGAAGGTTCCGACGAACCTTGTGCGTCCGTTAGTCGGATTGCAGTCCAGTTTTCTACACTCACGCGGATCGTGCGCGTCCGGCATTCACGGTTTTCATCGGACGGTCCATTTTCTCTCACCTTATTTTTCATGTGTATGCTTTTATTCTGTTAAATATACACTGCGTGGTTGTGCCTCGGTGGGATTGCCGAGTATCTGCATTTAATTTCATACTGTTGTTGCTTGTATTTCCTGCATTAGTTATAGCAGCGCCGGTTTTGCAGCGCCTGTCTCCCAGCAAGTGGTATCAAAGCAGGTTCGGTAGACGACCGTGATTGGACGTTCTATGAAGGATTTGACTACGGTGGTGAACGACTAGGTCCTCTTCCCACTCTTTCAGATCCTACCTTTGAACAAATCAGGTCTTCTAGTTTGTCAGAGACAGTCATGGCAGGAAAGAACGCAATTTTGGACAGATTTTTCGTAGAGAAGTTCGATGGCAATGGGAATTTTAGCCTATGACAGATTCGAGTTAAGGATATGTGGTTCAACAAGGTTTGATTTGAGTCTTGCGGCGGGGCGCGACAAATTAACCATGGCAGTAAAAGATGAGGAATGGCAAGATCTTGATGAAAAAGCCACGAGCACAATCAGGATGTGTGTTGCTGATCAGGTGCTCTTCAACATCGGGATTGAAGAGACGGCAGTCGAGCTTTGGGAGAAGCTGGAGCGACTGTACTTGGCAAAATCCGTGACGACAAGATTGTTGCTGAAGCAGCGCCTCTATGCGCTGAAGATGCAGGAAGGTGGCAACCTGCAGTAACACTTCAATGTGTTCAACGGTCTTCTGAGCCAATTGCATGTGGTTGGCTCGAAGGTAGAGGAAGAAGACAAAGCCCTCCTGCTTCTTACCTCGCTCCTAGTGTCATACAAGCACCTGGTGACTACGCTCCTGTATGGGAAGGATACGGTGGGGCTGGAAGAAGTCACGTTGGCGCTATTATCCAGTCAGATGTTAAAGGACCTCACTCCTAGGGGTGACCAGATCTTGGTAGCGCATGAACGCGGCAGGAGTTTTAACAAAGGATCGAGTAGTGCACGAGCTCGGTCAGGTCGAGCGTCGAAGAGGCAGTGACGTGTTACCACTGCAGACAGGTGGTGTCATATTAGGAGAAATTGTCCGCAGCGTGCAGGAAGTTCTGGAACTTCGAAGGATGTCCAAGATGCGGGCATGGTGACACTCGACCTGGAAGGAGATGACGGATTTTATTGCGTCACTGAGAGTCAGAATGACTCTGATAGCTGGATTTTGGATTCTCGTGCTTCGCAACACATTTGCTCAGATGCGGCGATGTTCAGTTCACTGGAGGTGACGTCTGGGTCGGTCTTTCTGGTGACGGCTCAGCATGTAAGGTCACAGGGATTGGGACGGTGAACTTACGAACGCATGACGGAGCTATGCGTAGACTTGATCAGGTACATCTGGTACCTAAGCTGCGCAGAAATCTGATATCGTTGGGTAGATTGGATTCCAGTGGTTGCAATTTTGCAGCGAGAGATGGAGTTCTGACGGTGAGGCGAGGGCGCACCGTGCTCATGAGAGCTTTGCAGCATGGTAGTTTGTACCGACTGATGGGACCACGATGCTAGGTGGTGAGCCCATATTTTCTGCGGCCGACAGAGGTGACAGTCGTGTGCAGTGGATCGCCTTCCAGCGACTCGGGTTCGACGAGTCAGTTTTTGTGATCCGTTGGCGACGACGTTCAAAGGTTGAGCCCGAGCAGGGATGAGTCGACTGAAGCAAGTCGGCTGACTCCTCAAATCGTTGAGGTGGTGCTTCGCGCAGTTGTGTGCTTCGTGCAGGTGGTGGTAGTGGAACTGGGGTATGAGCCAAGGTCGTGTTTGTTGGTGTTTTGGCTCCTACCCGGTTCAAGTGAACCGGGCCACCTGCATCATTAAAAAGGAAACCGCCTGCACCCGCTTCACACCACCCTCTCAACGGTAATCGCCTGTGCCCCCTCCTTTCTCTCTCTCTCGTGCTCTCTCTCTCTCTCTCGTGCTCTCTCTCTCTCTCTCTCGTGCTCTCTCTCTCCCGTGTGCTGCCGCTCGTGGAGGAGCGCCCCGCACTGCCGCTCGAGGAGGAGAAGAGTCGTCGCTCCCAATCTGTGGAGGAGGAGCGCCGCCGGTGGTCGCACAGTTTGAGGTGAGGCGGTGTTCGGCTATAGTCGTGGAAGGAAGAAGGCGGGGGACTGTTTTGTGGAGGTTGTTTTGTGGAGGCTGTTTTGTGGAGGCTTTGGAGAGGAGAAGTTTGCGCTGAGGACGGGCTACACGTTCGTGGCGAGGTCCGGGTCCGAACTTGGAGTTTTCTCTCCGGTGGTGGCGGCGGTGGTGGCGGTTGAACGTCGGAGATTGACGTTGAAGGTTCCGACGAACCTTGTGCGTCCGTTAGTCGGATTGCAGCCCAGTTTTCTACACTCACGCGGATCGTGCGCGTCCGGCGCATTCGCGGTTTTCATCGGACGATCCATTTACTCTCACCTTATTTTTCATGTGTATGTTTTTTTATTCTGTTAAATATACACTGCGTGGTTGTGCCTCGGTGGGATTGCCGGGTATCTGCATTTAATTTCATATTGTTGTTGCTTGTATTTCCTGCATTAGTTATAGCAACGCCGGTTTTGCAGTGCATGTCTCCCAGCATGCACTTTGGGAGAACTAAGGTTTGTCAGTGGGAGCAGCGAAGAGCCTTTGTTCAATTGTGTTTTGAGAGAATCGGGGTTCGTCCAAGTGGAGGTGGAGACGAAGAATATTTGTTCGTTCGCGCTTCAGGAGAACCGAGGTTCGTCCAAGTGGAGTTGGTGGAGAAACTTTGTTCGTTTGCGCCTCAAGAGGATCGGGGTCCGTCTGGGTGGAGGTGGCGGAGAATCTTTGTTTGTTCGTGTTTCAAGATAACCAAAGTTCGTCCAAGTGGAGGTGGCAAAGAACCATTGTTCGTTCACGCCTCAGGAGGACCGAGGTCCGTCCGGGTGGAGGTGATGAAAAATTTTTGTTTGTTCGCGCTTTAGGAGAACTGAGGTTCGTCCAAGTGCAGGTAGCGAAGAACCTTTGTTCGTTCGCGCCTCAAGAGGGCTGGGGTTCGTTCGGGTGGAGGTGACGAAGAACCTTTGTTCGTTCATTGCATGGGAGAACTGAGGTTCGTCCAAGTGGTGGTTGTGAAGAACACTTATTCGTTCGCGCCTCAGGAGGACCGGGGTCCGTCCGGATAGTGGTAGTAAAGAACCTTTGATCGTTCGTGCCTCAGATGGACCAGGGTCCTTCCGGGTGGAGGTGGCGAAGAACCTTTGTTCATTTGCGCATCAGGAGGACCGGTGTCCGTCCAAATGGAGGTGGCAAAGAACTTTTGTTTGTTCGCCCCTCAGGAGGACGGGGTCCGTTCGGGTGGAAGTGGTGATTGAGGCTGATCTTGCAGTAATTTTCAAAAAGTACAGTTGACAAAACAGAGCGAAAGGGCGGGTAGAGATCAAATGCTAGACATGGAGTTTCCTCCTGAGATGATTGCCTTAGGGGTTGCTGCCCTAGTGGAAAAATGGCAGACCTTTCGTTGATCGATCATGTGCTTGGTTTTGTAAGAATCTTTATAACTGCCCGTGTCTGACGAGATGTTTGATTTCTTTCTTGAGAATGGAGCAACTTTCAGTGTCGTGTCCTTGTCCACGATGGAACTCGCGCTATTTTGACTGATTACTTGCATTTTTAGCGAGCGGCCTGGGCTAACGGAGTGTCACAGTTCCTTGAATTGCGAAGAGCACGTTTTATCTAGAGCTATTGAGAGATGTGAAGGCTTGACGACAGGAATGCCCCCTGGCTCGGAGGGATTCACTGCGAGGTCTGTCACTCCTCTGGAGCATCTTCGGTTGATCGTCTCTAATTTTCTCTTTGGTTGCCTTCAGATTTACGTTGATGAACTTTGGTTGTCGAAGGAGGTCGACGGTGTGGGGGGCGCTGGCTAGAGAAGCCTGCACCTCGTCTTGTCCGCATTCTTTGGCGATTATGCTGCGAATTTCTTCATGTACGATCCTTTGGGACGAGGGGTTGAGGCCTGCTCCTCGATCATATGATCGATGAGTTTCTAACTCTTCTGACGGAGGGGTTGGCCGCGCTGAGCTGGCAGTGCTAGTGGGCTCTATAGGCGTGCGGTTCTTGTAGGTAAATTGTTTGGCCACGACACGATCCAAAAATGGCAGAGGTGGGCTGCCAGTCCAGTGAGCTGAGTGGGAGGGCGTGAGAGGCGTTCAACGTACTTAGGAGCACAAGCGCTTGATTTTGGTCTCCTCTATCTGGCATAGGAGTTCCTACCATTCTGTATGGGGCGCAAGCATGGTCTCCTCCGTGAGAGGCATGTTGTAGACAACAGAGTCGTTGGAGGCTTGGTTTTCAAGTTCCTTGCATATTGTTTGGTTTACAACAGCGTGCGTGGAGCTGTCAGCGCCGGACGATTCGTCTGCGATGAGATCCTTGGAGTGGGTTGTGCCTTTAGGCATTATCTGGCTCGGGATCTACGATGGTTGAACTTCAGGAGCGATATCCGCATTGGGAGCGCGATGAGCCCCAAGCTCCCTAGCAGGGTGAGCGCCATTGTATGGCACTCCCTTATGGCTATGGTAGAACAATGACATCTCTCCTGTAATTGTAGTTGGAGGAAAAATTATTAAAAAATCAAAAGAAAAACGGAATGATAACGATAAACTTAAATGTAAAAATAATGCAAAAGTTATGAATTCTTATTTTCCTGATAAAACTGAATTTAATATTTGGAATTTAATGTAATTAAATCAAGAAGGTACTTGCAGGTCACGAATTCAAAACCTTT